>PVJC01040360.1:0-15838 GCA_004026665.1 Murina feae
GCTGCTAACGCCAGGGCAGAGAGGAAGCGCGGAATAGACTGGGATTTTATTTTATTTTATTTCTTCTCTTCTCTCGTTAAATCCTCGCTTTTGACTGTTGAGCTCATCACACAGGAGCATCCAGTTGGGGTCACTGACAGAGACTGCAGGGGAACATTCTTTTTTTGTGGAACCTGGGGATCAGAGCGGGGAGAGAGCACCAAAAAACCAGCTTTGGGGCAGACCACTCCCCCAAGCCAGTATTGAGTGCTGTAAGGCAAAGAGGTCTACATAATGGCTAGAGAGGACAGCGAGCCCTGAAGGGCATCCCAGGAATACTGCCACCCAGAGGCTGAACAACAAACTGACCCTTCTGTAAAAAAAAACATACATTTCCCCAAACTGGAGAATCCAATTGACAGAGAGGAGCCTGTGAGTCTGTACTTTCACTAGCATGACAGCTGACTCCTATCAGTTTCGGAAGTGCTGGGAGAACCACCCACTGTAGTCTGAACAACCAGGGGCAAATTCCAGTTTGGGAACTTCTTGGCTGTCTAACTCGGAGCAACCCTGCATGCTCCCCACTGGGGATTGACCCTACAACCTGGGCATGTGCCCTGACCAGGAATCGAACTGTGACCTCCTGGTTCATAGGTCGACCACTGAGTCACGCTGGCCGGGCTTGGCTAACTGGAATCTCAGTTTTCTCATCTGCAAAATGAGAATAATGATGTCTATTTTGTAACATAATTAAAAGGATTTTAAAAGCAATTTCAAGAGAATAACAAAGGTCCTGATGTGTAGTGGGTTTTTTCTAAAGGTATGTTCCCCTTTATCCAGAAAACACTAGGGAACTACTGAAAGCTTCTGAGCAGATCACGTCCAGATTGTTGCTTTACTTTAAAGTCATTCTGGGACACCCAGGCAAATGGCTTTCCAGTGACAAAAGATCAAACTTACTATCTCTGGAAGCAGGCCATTCATTTGCAGACAACTTTAATCATTAGCAATTTATTCCTCTTGTTGAGCTGAAATCTGCCTTGGGTGACAGAACAAATTTAATCCCTTTTCCACATGATAGGCTGATGCAATTAACTTAGACAAGGAAAGTGAGGAGTAGTGGTGTGGGGGGTCCATTTTGAACACCCTGCACTGGGAGGGCTGGTTCAGGCCCACGTCTGGCAAGTAGTTGCTATGCATGCCTGCAGTTCAGTAAAGAGATCAGGGGCATCACTTACACAATGACATGATTTGAAGTTGTGAAAGTAAATGACATTGCCATTTAGGGCAGAGGTAATGAACAGGATTGAGGAATGCTCAGCGAGGTAGGAAGAGAGCCTTTAAAGAAAAAACAAACAAGTAAGCCATGGAAACAAATGTGGTGAAGAAGAAGGAGGCAGAGGATCAGTAAATCAGTCATTGAATTTGACAACTAAGAGCTCCCTGGCAGACCTGGGCACCTGCTCCTCTGGAGCTGCTGGGATCCACGCCACCAAACTGAAAAGCAGATGCACACTTCCCCTCCTACTGAAAGAGAGGTAATTTGGAGAAATAGCAGCAGCAAGGACAGATGATTCTAACACTTCCCAACCTGAATGTTAAAATGAGTTTCTCCAAATAAGGCTTTCATGCTCCCTCCTATCTATTGGGGAAACATCCTAGTAAGTCTGTCCTGGAGATTAATCACAGAGAAGAAACCTATTTTCCTTTTTAATCCTGCACTTGCTCAACTTCCTGAAACACTTATTTTTATTTTACATAATACTATCAACCTCTCCAGGAACTAGTGTTTCCTAGCACAGAATTGGTCAAATAAATGTGGGGAGCAGAAGAAGAGAGACAAGATGAGAGTTTAAGGGACGACTGATATCAAGGGAATTTTTTTCTTTTCTTTTAAGAATGGATGAAAGTTGAATATGTTTACATGTGGAAGAAAGGGAACCAAGTGTAGAGTGAAAGGCCCAAAACAAGCACAAGAGGAAATAGAGCAAGCCTGGCTCCAGGAGAGGGATTAGCTTAGTGAAGGACCTCGGGTCACTGCTTCAGCCAGGAAACATTATTTTTTAATTAAGTCTAGTGATCACAAATGTTCACTATTTTAAACCATATTTGCTTTGCTTAGATGATACAATGTTATCAAGATAAGGTTAAGGACAGATTACGTAAACTGGATAAACTGCTTAGCTAGAACCAGAGTGCATCTCCACCTCCTCCCCAGAGTTTTCCTGGCCGGGGCCAGAGAAGAGGGCTCTAGGTCTTCCAAGTTGGGAGCTAACACCCCACTGCTCCTGCCCAGGCCGGGAGAGCTCTAGAACAAGATAGACAGAAAGGGACAATCTAAAAATAAAGCTCTCTGAAAAAACTGTCTTGCCTAAAGAGTAGCTTCCCACGCACTCTGTAGTGCCACATCTGTGGGGGCTGAAAGCATAGAACGGAACAATCCTGACCAAGTCACGTAAGTACTACCCTTTAGCAGGGGGATCACAGTGCATTGCTGATCCTTCCCATCAGCGCCCCAGTGTCAGAAGACCGCAAAGATCACAGTGCCTACTCCAGCCTTCCTGCTCTCCTCCTTTCTCAGCGGGAGGTGAACACAGCACATGTGAAGAAAGCTGCTCCACAAGGAGTGGAATTGAGTGCTTATTTTAGAAAAGAACCACGAAGGGGTTAGTGGGCTTCAGGCTCAAAGTGGGGCTCCCTCAGCCCCACTCCTAGGAGTAGGGTCACAGAAAAATGACCAACTGAAGAAAAAAAAAAACAACTACCCTGAGAAGAGCTGCAATTAGCCTTTCTGTCAGTTGGCTATCTTCATTTCCAACCTCAAGCACAGAACAGTTGTCATGTTGCCGAGCAACTAGCATATGCAACCTCACCTCCTAACCCCCAAGCTGGTATCAGAGGCCACTAGAAAAAGTTCAACCCAAGAGGTTTATACAAGCCCATATGTAAGTATTAATCACCCAGGGAGGAAGGAAGGAGGCAGCCGGCTCAGGGGAGTAATCCTACCACCTCTTTCTCTAAGGAGTTTAACCTTGGAGAGATACAAGATATTTGCACCAACTATTGGAGTTTTGCCAAGAAGCCCAGGCAGGAAGAAGGAAATTAATTCTACCAGAAGGCCATAGTGTTCATTTAGCAGTCCAACTCCCCAGGAGGTTTGTACTTTGACCTGACAAAGTATGACAATATGCCTTGAGGGTCAGAAGCTCAACCTTGGACAATATCTTGGAATAATTTTCAGCAGCAATACACACAAAGCTGCACATCCACCCGCCCTTCCTTTGGAATGCACACCATCCTGCCCCATGTCCCATGACTCAGATACAGTAGACCAGTGCAGCAGGGAGCAGCAAACACAATTTAAAAAAGAAAAAAAAAGAATGCAACAACCTGTCAGTTCCTTGGTCTCTTAAAAGAGACCCAGCACCTGATACAGTGGTAGCTGATATGCTCGGATATAAAGCCTGGAGTGTATTATGCACATGTGAAAGGTAGAAGGGATGCAAAGTTTCCCCCTCAAGTCTCAAATTGCAAGCAAAATACTTTGAACATACCAGTGCTATTTGAATGCTGACTAGCAACAATCACCCAATAGCCCTTTCTGATTAGAGCACACTGAAATGTTCCCATACTGAGTCATTCATGAACAAAAAAGAAGCCAAGCCAGCTCCTGACCAGGAGGAGAGAGTACTGGCCAGAAGTACACAACCTGAGCATAGAGTTGGAAGTGTTGTTGTAGTGCTGGGAGTGCATACTCCCTACCCCACTAGGTAAACAAGGGCTGGGTTGGACCAGACTCCCCTTGTGCAGCACAAGGCCTATGACTTAGAAGTGGGACTCACCTGACATACAAGGACCTCTTCTCACTTGTTCGGAGGGACCCAGACCCAGAGCTCATGCTGCTGTTCATCATTTGTTCTCGCAAGTCATGTATCTTCGATTCAAAGCGACTGTACTCTGTCAGGAAGACAAGGGAAAGGGCAGGAAAAGAATGAAGCCAAGGAGAGGCACTGAGCCTGCATGCCAGTGGCCCAAGAGCCAGAGGACACTTGGCTTCATGCAGCCAGAGCCAGCCCGGTCAATCTTTGCCTGGATAGGCAGAGTCCCTCCTCCAGGCACAAAAAGGCAGACTTCTCTCCACCCCACATACTCATAGAAGGAAAGAACACACCCGGAAAAGGAGTAACATTTTGATGTATCAAACGGAAAAGGCTTTTATCTGCCTTAAAATCCTTAAAAGAAAACTGGAAATAGGTTCCAGAGTGGCTTTCATATATCTTTAGAGCAGGTGCTAAGGCCCAAGGAGAGCAGATGGGAAAGAATTTCCCAAAAAGAGGACTGCAGAGAACAGATGGCCATGAGAGCAGGGTGGAGGGGCTGGAAAGGACCCGAGGCCATGAAATGATTGTTAGGCAAGGAAGCCGATTTGTTTCTAAGTGTCTTTTTTTGAGGGGGAATACTGGAACCCTGTGCAAAAGTAAAAACAAACAAACCTCACAATTAGATAAGGAGATCACAAAGCTCTCTTGAGTTATCTCCATTTTAACAAACAGGGTCTTTGGCCTCAGTATCAATTATACATTAAAACAAATTCTCTACTTATTTCCCTTTTAACAAACAGGGGCTGTGGCTTCAGTATCAATTAAACATTAAAACTAAATTCTCTCAAACCTAGAAGTCTGCCAATACTTCCCTCCTCCAAAATCATCTAGTCAGTAGGATCATAAATACAGGCCTAGCTTGGAGGCCGGCTGACACCATCTTAACCACCTGAACCACCTTATCACTCTGTGAAAGTAATTATAGGTTTATACCAAATTTAAGAAAACCTGATTAGGAAAACTAACTATAGCCATTATAACTTTATTATAAAAGGCTTTTTATAGGACTGCCTTACTGTGACATTGTCCTAATACATTTAAAATATGATACTCATTACACACACACAATTCCACAACATTTTTCAAGTCTATAATTGCTACATGAAATGGATGTATCTAAAACACAGACTGTGAAAATGATAGAAAACAGGCATGCTTCATTATGACCAGCTGAATTTAAAAGAAGTCAAAATTTATTCTAGGGTTTGAAGGTGGGGAACTGCTCTAAAACATAAACACATTTCCGGGGGGGAGGGGAAATTCCACAAAAGCATTTTCATGCACCATGGAGGGCTGGCAAGAAGCATCCCCATGTAGTCTGTGTGACTGTACTGGCAGAAAACAAAACACCTGTTCCAACACCTGACACCCCCCCCTTCCCTCAGCAAAGCAACCTGACCTTCAGCTGGGTATAAAGGGAAATGTTAAAAAGCCTAAAGGGGAGGAAATGGGGTTTTAACTCTCAAAGTAATCTCTTCTCGACAGTTTCTTTTTGTTCACACTGATACCAATGAAGCCAACTGCTTAGATTCATGTGTTTTCATTCATCATGCACTGGTGTTATAGTGATTTGTCCTCATTACCTACTCTGGTCCCTGAAATCCTACAGGAAGTAGTTAAATCACTGACTCACCCATTAAATGTTGTATGTAGGGGAAAGAAACATCAGCAGGACAATGTCCCTGTTCTGAGGGTTCCTGGCAACGCATTAATATCAATGAGGCATCCCAGTCTAAAGGTGGTGATTGATCTGTCATAGAAGCCCTTGACTGCCCAAAAGCGCAGCAGCAGGACTGTATACCTCTAGAGCTGGCCTGGGCACTGTCCCCACCCCACGGTTTGGCCCTTCATCCTTGCCCTCTCTAGTTGGCTCCTTTCTGGCTGTGCTTCTCACTGATGGGCTAAGAGGAGAACCGGGTGAGACAAAGAGATTTCTGACAAGGCAGCCCTTTCTTGGGGAAGATAAGTAAAAGGCAGAAATATGCATTGATCCCAGAAAAAAATACACCAAACCTATCCTTAAGCCATTTCCCCTCTCTCACAACTTGTTTATATATTCCCTTCTTTGGAATTGACTTGCCTGCTGAACTCCAACTCAGCAGCAGGTCATGGCAGTTGCTTAGTAACTACATTACTTAAAAAATCCTTAAAAAAAACAACAACCACCAAACCACCATTTCCTCAAAGCTCCTAATCCAAGGTTGATAATACTGGGCTAGAGGGCCACTTAAAATAGACTACAAAAAGAGAACAAGGCTACTGCTTTAAGGAATCCACTTTCTGTTTTCTACTTGCTACTAAGCTTTCAAGTCTATTAAATTGTGTTTTATTCATTTTTTCCTATTCAGATGATCCCCTTGAGTTTCAGATGCTCATCGGGTCTTGGCTTTTATTTGTAGTTATCTAATGTCTACTAGGGAGACGGTAGCCTCTGAATAAATGATTGTTGGGTAAATGAGCAAATTAGAAAACTGCCCAAGTCAACCCTTCAGAGACGGTAGCCTCTGAATAAATGATTGTTGGGTAAATGAGCAAATTAGAAAACTGCCCAAGTCAACCCTTCTCAAACTAATAAACCTAGTGGTTTATTTAACTGATGGCTGCCAGCTTCACTGAGAGCTTGGAACGGTAGTTAAGTATTCCCATTTATTTCCTTACCAAGGTTAACTGTTGGGAGCAAATAGGCTGTTTTCTAAACATCCTTCTGAGATGTTAATAACCCACAGTGGGCATCTGATTAAGAGACTTTGTTTATAATAAAGAAAAAAAACTAATTCTAACATAAAAATACTGTTTAAAATAGTCTTAAGATAGATAGTATCTCATCTTAATATTTAGAGGCACCATTTCCAAGAACAGAAGCTTCACTTAAAAATTATGTGAATTTCACCCAGCCAGTGTGGCTCAGTGGCTGAGTGTGTCAACCCATGAACCAGGATATCATGGTTTGATTCCGAGTCAGGGCACGTGCCTGGGTTGCTGACTCCATTACCAGTAGGGGGTATGTGGGAGGCAGCCAATGGAAGATTCTCTCTCATCATGGATGTTTCTCTCTCTCTCTCTCTCTCTCTCTCTCTCTCCCTTCCTCTCTGAAATCACTAACAGCATATTAAAAAAATAATTTAAATTCAGCCTGGACAGGTGGCTCAGCTGGTTGAAGCTGGGTCCAGTACACCAAAAAGGTTGCAGTTTGATTCTTGGACAGGGCACATGCCTGGATTGTGAGTTGGATCCATAGGGAGGCAACTGATCAATGTTTCTCTTACATTGATGTTTCCCCCTCCCCCTCCCCCTCCCCCTCTCCCTCTTCCTTCCTACCTTTCTTTCTTCCACTCTCTTTCCAAAAATCGATGGAAAACATATCCTCAGGTGAGAATTTTTTCTAAAAATCATCTGAATTCTAAGGCCTCACAATTTGCCAAGGTGTGAAAGTCACTGCCAAGGAAGCCCACCAGACCAGCCTCAACTCAAAGGTCCCACTTCAAATATGGTATTTTAAAACACCTACTAAAATCTCATCTACTTAACTGTGTTTTATTTATTTTTCCCATTCAGATGAACCCAACCATTTGTGACCCACAAGATGTCCACGGTGAATCATTGCCTCTCTCATCCCCTTTGCTTATCACAGAGAATAACGAGAGGGATGAGGCACAACTAGTGGTCATTTCCCCAAACACAAGGTTTCTCACTGACCAGCTGAGGTGCCTCTGAAAGACCTTGGACTCCACCACAGACACTGACTCAAAACTTACTGAGCAGGCTCAGGAATCTGCATTTTTATCAAGCATCAATTGTTATTAAATATGGTGATTCTGATGCCCAATAAAGCTTGAAACTGCTGGTCTTGGCTTACAAAATTGAGTTTGTTTTATTCAGAGAAAAGATGAGGTACATTGTGTCTCAAAAGGTAGGGCAAGAGTGTTGCCCTACCCTCTCAAAAAAACAAACAAACAATCCCTGACAATATAACTGCAAATCCCACAGGAAAGGAAAGTGCTGAAGAGGCCTCTGTCCAATCTGCCTGAAAAGAAAATTAATGAGTTTACAATTTTTTAATTATAAAAGTAGCACATGATTTTTACAAATCTTTAACTTTTTTCTTTAGAAACTCCTGTATCATTTCCCCATCCCACTACCCAGAAGTAATGAGTTAGTATTTTTCATATGCATCCTTCCAGACTTACTTCCATATATAGTTGGCCTTGAACAACACAGGTTTGAACTGCACAGGTGCACTTGTATAGTTTTTTTCAATGAATACTATATTTCCAATGAATACTGTATTTTGTCTTCCTTAGGATTTAATAATCTTTACTCTCGTTTATATTATTGTAGGAATGCAGTATATAAAACATATAACATACAAAACATGTGTTCATCGACTATATTATCAGTAAGGCTGTTAAGTTTGGTGAGAGTCAAAAGTTATACGTCTTTGCCCTGACAAGTTTGGCTCAGTGGATAGAGTGTCAGCCTTCAGACTGAAAGGTCCCAGGTTCGATTCCGGTCAAGGGCATGTACCTTGGTTGCGGGCACATCCCCAGTTAGGGGTGTGCAGAAGGCAGCTGATCGATGTTTCTAACTATCTATCCCACTCCCTTCCTCTCTGTCAAAAATCAATAAAATGTATTTTTTAAAAAAGTTATACATCTTTAACCCCTGCATTGTTCAAGGGTCAACATGTACCTACTTTTTTCTATACTCTGGTGTGTCATGGAAACCCATCCATGTCAGTACATAGAGGTCTACCTCATTCTTTTTAATAGCTGCATAGTATTTATTACATATTATGGATAGAACATAATTTATTCAATCATATCCCAACTGATACACATTTAAATTGTTTACAATTTGTTTTATATTACTATCAATGCTGCTCTATATATTTCTATGAGTATTACCGTAGCATGGATTCCTAGAAGTGAAACTACAGGGTCAAATTATATTCACATGAAAATATTTGATTGACATTACTACATTGAACCCCAATATTCTGTAATCTTTATGACTGGAAGTGAGAATAAACTGCTATTCTAAAACTTCCAGTACTCTTGAACACAACTTGTTTATTCCTACCTGTTATTACCTTCTCCTAGAATTTCTGAGGAAGTGGAGGCAGAATTTACCTTTGAGGACAGATTGATCTTTTGTTTAGGGAAAAACACTCTAATGAGCCTTCTAGTTATGACAAAGTCAAGTCAAGATTGTATTCTGGAGTAGACAAAGACAAAGAGGAGCCTCAAATGTTCTCTCTGCATAAGCACAGAAAAGGTGGTCCTTCTGTGGGTGGAGTTGCTGGCTTGTCCTAACACCTAACTCCAACTTCCTCCAGAAATATCTACCTCTAGATCTGACTACTCTGCCTCCCCCTACTTGATAACCTCAGGCCAAACCTCCCTGTTACTGTAAATGACACTTTCTTCTATCCCCACCCCACTTCCCCGGGCACAATGGGCACAAGTGTTTCTTCAAGTTTTGCTGCATTACATTCTAATTGCTTCCTCTATCCATCTATTTCTAACTTTATCTCCTTGCCTTCCTTTTCATTTTGCCTCTTCATTTTCTCTCTTGCCTTGATCTAGGTCACATTGTGTCATTTCTTCTCTGGACCACTGCTGTACTGCCCAAACTGGGCTTCTGCCCCCAGGCTCTCCAAATTCCAGTACAGCTTAGATTCTTATTTGGAAAGCCTTCCTAAAACTTCAATGTGTAGCCTCCCTGTTCAAGTATCTAATCTAATAAAAGAGTAATATGCAAATTAACCCTCACTCCGTTATACCTAAGCCATGCCCACCAGCCAAGCCATGCCCACCAGCCAATCAGAGTGATTGTATGCAAATTAACCCAGCCAAGATGCTAGAGTAAACAGGAGGCTTTCGTTGCACCAGCGATGGAGGAAACTGCCTGCCTAGGCCGGCTTTGGCCTCCACTCAAGGCAACAAAGTTTCAATTATAGAAGATAAATAAACCCCAGAAACCTGATTCCAGCCAGCCTCACTGGGACATTGGGTCAATAGGAGCTGTGGCCAGCCTGCAAACAACCATCAGTCCCTCACCCAGGCTGGCCAGGCATGCCAGCAGGTGGACATTCCCCGAGGGGTCCCAGACTGCAAGAGGGCACAGGCCAGGCTGAAGGACCCTTCCCCCCCCCCAAGTGCACAAATTTTTGTGCACCAGGCCTCTAGTCTATAATAACAGCAACTAAAGTATTTTACTTTAATATCTCAACTAAACTTTTAAAGATGGCTACAACCATCCTCCCCTCATTCCCAGCCTATGTATCCCATCTCATTACACAGATCCTCTTGTGAGCTAGCCTGGCTGGAACTCTTTTGATTTTCTGGCTGGAACTCTTGAACACAATGTGGTCATTCCTACCTGTTACTATCTTCTCCTAGAATTTTCTCCCCTGCCTGACACTGAACCACCTTTTTCATCCTAGAAGTTTTATTCATTCATTTATTTGTTCAAACATTTATTGAATGTCCACTGTGTGCCAGGCACTGTGAGAATTGCTGGATATGTAATGGTAATCAAAATAGTTCCTAGAAATTACAATAATGAAACAAACAACTCTTTAATTACAATCTATAATAATAAAAGTGTAATATGCTAATTAAACTGGACGTCCTTCTGGACATCCTTCTGTCTTTCCAGATGAAGCCAGGGCTGTGTGGGAAGCTCAGATTCCAGGTGCCAGAGGGAAGCCAGTGTTGGCAGCTGGGGGAAGGAAGGCCTACTCTTGCATGAATTTCATTCATCGGGCCTCTAGTTTTAATTATAACTGTGACAAATGCTATGAAGAAAATGCTAAGAGAGAAACTAACAGAGTGGCCTAACCTACTGTGGTGTGGCGGGGGGGGGGAGGCATGAAGGAGATGTTAACAACAGTTTCCCTGAAGAAGTGACATTTAAGCTGAGCCTTTGAGGATGAAGAGTCAGCAATGGGAAGAAGGATGGATAAAGCACAGTGAAGGTACAAAATATTTGGACCATGGGCAAGTAAAGGGGATACTGGCAGATTATACAAGGGAGGTAGGCAGGTGTCAGATCATGCAAGGGATTATGAACTATGGTAAGGATTGTTACTTCTATCCTAAGAAGTCATTGAAAGATTGTAAGTAAAGGAGTGACATGATCAGGGGGGTGGGTAGGAGTGTGTGTGTGTGTGCGTGTGTGTCACTTGGCTATCATCGGCCAAATAAGTGTGGTGCCTTACATGTAAACTTAAGTTTCTTGACAGTAGGAAACCATGTTTTCTCTTTCTGTCTGGGCCCTACAGCCCCCAATATAAGTAACCCCTGCTTTTACTGCATCCAAACCAGTTAGCTCCCTAGCCTCTACTCAAGTATGTCCAATGTCTGGAAGCTCTCTATCCTTTAATTTTCAGACAATACTATTCAAGAGAAAATTTGGGGGCTCTTTTGTCAGCTGATCTTAATTTTGTTATCTAAAGCAACATAAAACATGATCGGTTCTCTTTTTCATAATAGTGTGAAGAAACAGTTTAAAGATGGTTAAAGAGCTAAGAAAGCCTGGAGCAGGTTCTAATACTACTGAATAAGACTGAGTAAAAAGTAAAGTGTGAACAGGAGAAGGGGAGGGGGCAAGATTATAAGAGTTTGAGATAGAACCACTGAAGTGTTTAAATTGAAAAGTGATATAATTAGAACTATGTTTGGGGGAAGATTATTCTGAGAATGTATTGGAGGACAGAGATGAAAACAGTAGAGACTAGGAACAGATTCTACTACAGACAATGACTTCAAATGCCTCACATAGTATTGGAGCAACTGAGAATAGAAAGAAGAGACAAAAATCAAGAAATACGTTAGATCTAGAAATAGACAAAATTTTATATCTGATTGGATATAGGGTGAAAAATGACTAAAAGCAACTTCTAAGGTTTTTCCTAAAAGACCAGGAAAAGGCAGGATAATATCAGCCATAATACAGAATGGCCATCATGCCCTAGCTGGTTTGGCTCATTGGAGACCATCAGCTGCAGGCTGAAGGGTCCTGGGTTCATAGCAGACAACCAACCGATGTGTGTCTCTCTCACATTGGTGTTTCTCTCTGTTTCTCCCTCTCCCTTCTCCACTCTCTCTAAAAATCAATGGAAAAATATCCTCGGTAAGGATTAACCAGAATGGCCATCATATCCTCAAAATAAGTTATCTCTTCTCCAGACTAAATATTTCTACTTCCTTAATCATTCTTCATCTAACATGGTTTCCAGATCCTCTACTACCTCATCCTTTTAAAATCTAGTGCCCAGCATTTGTGGTGATGTCATTTCCTTTACAAAACTATTAGCTTCTTGATGTGGTTTTTGTTTCTTTCTCAAAGTTTAGCATGGCACCCCTGTTGAGTCAATAAACTTTTATTGACTTCGTTAACTTGCTATAAAGATCCTACAGGAAAAACCTGGACACTGCAATTCTCAAGTTCTGCTTCATCATGAACTAATGTAAAAAAAAATAATACAAAATTTTATCCTTCCACCCACCCCCAAAATGCTAAAAACTGACCAACAAAAAACCACAAACCACTTAATAGCCAAATAACATATCAAAAGAGCCTAAAACTATAATGTCCACTAATAAAAACTGGACACTCACCCAGGCCGGTGTGGCTCAGTGGTTGAGCATCGACCTATGAACCTGGAGGTCATGGTTCAATTACTGGTCAGCACACATGCCCAGGTTGTGGGCTCGAGCCCCAGTATGGGGAATGCAGAAAACAGGTATTCAATGATTCTCTCTCATCATTGATGTTTCTATCTCTCCCTCTCCCTTTCTCTCTCAAATTAATAAAAATAAAAATTAAAAACTGGGCACTCATCTAAGCCTCCAAATCCATTTCCCCTCTCAGATCTATCTACCTTCCTAATGATAGAAAAAACTGTCTCCTCAGAATTAAAAGTGATACTTCTCCGTCATTTTTGACAAAGATGAAAGAGACTCAGGTTCTCAACCCATATAAAGTTTATTTGGTCCTATTTAATTCTGGGTAGGAAAATGTTATAGAGATAGGAAACAAATGGTATGTATTCTGTGTATAAAGGGTATGTATTCTGTGTATAGATTACCAATGATTTGAATAAAGATTTAAAAAAGGGAAATGCTACAAAATAAAATGAAAGCTATGCTTACCAAATTTGAAAATGACAATGAAGCTGAGGAGACAACCAGATCACAAAATTCAGGCACAGATTGTGACAGGGAGAAACAATGAGAAAACACAAATAAAAATAAGGTTAGAAAAAGAGAGATCTAATTTCTTGACCTTGAGTCCCCACACAAATACTGAGTAGGGAAGACAGGCCTGAATAATAGCACATCTGGGTTGGCTTATAAACTCAAAAGAAGTCAATAGTTTCCCAAAGACTCATTTGTTCTCACAGAAGTGCAGGTGTTCTAATCTCAAAAACCCATACAGCCCTCATTTGCCATTGCTGAGCTGCCTTGAACTCAAAGGAATCAACCATTGTGAAAATTTGTATAGAACTCTGGTGGAAATGAAGTGACAACCTCATGAGAGAGTCAGATTTTGATGAGTATGAATTGTGTTTAAGGTTTCTATAGTTCCTTTTGGAGTGCAAACCCTCAGGATGTGTTTGTATTACAAGCATCTGTCCCAACAGTATAGCTCAGGTTTCCAAAAGAAATGGATGGAGATGAAAAAAAATGAGTCCATCAAGAAGATACCTGCCAGTGTGGAGATATATATATATGAATCATCAAATAGCACAACATTTCTAAAAATCACAAACTTATCTATATAAAAACAATATGAAGTGTATCACTTGGGTTAGTTTCTAATTATGGGGCCCACAATTTAAAGACTCTGATACATCTAAAACTGGACAATTTCTAAGTTCCATAAGGTATCAAACCTAGGACTACTTTAATTTACAAAATGTTTTAATCCTCACCACTGATATTTTTTCATTGATTTTTAGAGAGAGTGGGAGGGAGGAGGAGGAGAAAGAAAGAGAAACATCAATGTGAGAGAGACACATCACCTGGTTGCTTCCTGCACATTCTGGGATCAAACCTGCAACTGAGGTATGTGCCCTTGACTGGGATTCAAACTTCTGACCCCTGGGTCCATGGGCCGACCCTCTAACCACTAAGCCAAACTGGCCAGGGCTAACTTAATTTTTTATAATATGATCTAGAAGAGGGTAATCCTCACATCTGCAAATAACCCTAAACTCTTTGGGTCAAAAAAAATACCAAATCAATGAGCATAAATTGCAAAAAGACATTTCTAAAGGCTATGTGAGAGGGCAGAAGCATGGCAAACAGGGCTCAATATGGGCAAATACTGCTTGAAGAAAAATAATATCAGCTTTAGTTTTAGAAAAATGGGCTTGGACTTCTGACTAACCCAGAACAGAAACCTCAGTGTGATTGTTTTGGTCCCTGCACTGTCACAATGTACTTCCTCAGCCATACACACATAGCCTGGGTCTGGATAGCAGCACTCTGATACTGGGAATGAAACAGAAAACAAGACATGCCAGATTAGCATGCCATAAAAGATTCTAGTTTATTCCTATTGGGGAGATATCTCTATCCCCCAAAAAGCTCAGTGAGGATGTAGGAAGAACTACTGTGCAAAAGTACTATAGTATACACAGATTTCATTATACTCAGCCACCTGGTCTGAAATAAGTAGAATGAAAAATGTTTTGATCTCATATCAAGCTAAGAAAAAGTTATACACAGGACTTGCTATTGCTTCTTCTCACCAATTCCAGATCATCAAGCAGATCAGGGTAAAAGCCTCAAATAGGGCCTTTTCTCTATGTCAAAGGAATTTCATATAGCATATTCATATGCAAGATTAACAAAGCATTTAGCATCTTTAACCGCGCAAGACAAAGCAGTTCATTCAGAAAACATGGGAATGAAGACAGAATTACACCTTTCTCTGCTCTCAAGGTAGTGGGTACTCTTATTGCTAACAATTGTTTTCATTTAACAGAGATGCCGCAATATAGTGACTGAAACATCTTATAACTAAGCTTGCTAACTTGAGTTAACGTAATTTCTATGTTTTTTTTCTTGTTTTTTGTTTGTTTGTTTGTTTGTTTAGGAAGAGGTGGGGTAATTTCTATGTTTAATCACATCAATTGAAAGTCTAGATTCAAATGTTCTTCACAGTAGTCACTCCAATAGGATCACATATTCTCTGACAATCTTTATTGGGGTAACAACTGAATCTCTTTTGAATAAAATTTCATGGAAGGAACCCAGAAAATGGGTCCTAGAGAAAGAAAAGACTCTTCTTGTTATTTGTCCAAATATCTGTGGTCATTTATTCAGTAACTGACAATCCCAGATTAAATATTGCAGAACAGAAAAAGAAACACAAAATCCAAAGTGTGTGTGTGTGTGTGTGTGTGTGTGTGTGTTATAAAGGTGTCACTTCAAAACAGTAGAAAAAGGAATTATTTAATAAATGTTACAGAGGTGATTCATTAAACATTTGGAGCAAAAATAAGATAGTATCTTACCTTATATCATAAATAAACTTCAGGCATGTAAAGCTTTTAAATGCAAAATAAAAGCATTAAATAACTAGCATAAAATAAAGATTTATATTTATTTGCTCCCATAGTAGGGCAGGCCCTTCTAAACCTATGGGCAGAGGCATAATACACAAAAGAAAACAATGAGAGATTTGACTACATAAAAACATTTCTTTAAAGCACACTACAAACTGGAAAAAAATCTTTGCAGTATATTTGACCAAGAGTTAATATTCCAACTGCATTAAAACTTTTACACATCAATTAGAACTGATGAACAGTCCAGCTGGTGTGGCTCAGTGGTTGAGTGTCGACCTATGAACCAGGAGGTTGCGGTTCGATTCCCAGTCTGAACACATGCCCAAGTTGCAGGATCAATCTCCAGTGTAGGATATGCAGGAGGCAGCCCATCAATGATTCTCTCTCATCGTTA
>PVJC01040361.1:0-15836 GCA_004026665.1 Murina feae
TTCCACCGCCAAAGGGGTCGCGACCCACAGGGTGAAAGGCTTGCTGAGTGTTGCCTGTTATGTCCAGTACGTCATTCTTCTTTTGAGAACACTTAGTATGCGGCGTCTCTAAATGTGTGTGTGCTTTACTTTCTCTTTCCCAAAAAGTGCTTACCAGATCGTGGTGGAGGAGCTGCACCCACACCGAACCAAGCGGGAAGCGGGAGCCATGGAATGCTACCAGGTCCCCGTCACCTACCAGAGCGCCCTGAGCGGGGGCGCGCCCTACTACTTCGCCGCTGAGCTGCCCCCCGGCAATCTGCCTGAGCCTGCCCCCTTCACAGTGGGCGACAACAGGACCTACCAGGGCTTCTGGAACCCCCCTCTGGCACCGCGCAAAGGATACAACATCTATTTCCAGGCAATGAGCAGTGTAGAGAAGGTAAGCCTCCTCCAAGATGTGCTCACTCACTGCCCAGAGGGAAAGCTGCAGACAGATTTTATAAGTACTCAGTGGCGTCTGTCAGGTTAAAAGGGGGGACGGGGGAGGGGGGGGGATAACCGATGTGTAGGGGTGAGGGGGGGGCTGCTGCTTCTGTTCCCAACAGTGTGCACGGTTTGGGGCTGGGGGCCCCACGTGTTACCTTGCCCAGGATTCCTGTTTCCTGGTAACAGCTTCTGCCAGTGCCTCAGGCAAGCCCACCCTCGAGAGCGATTGTGAGCCAGCAGCGCCTTGAGAGAGAAGGTGGGTGCGTGGCCTTGCTGCTGGGGCTGGAGCCCCGGTGAACATGGGCCATTGTTCTGTCCTCTTCGCTCAGGAGTGGCTGCACTTCAGAAGATTAAATCGACGGCAGGATCAACAGAATGCGTGTTCCACAGCAGGCTAATAAACCCTTACAGACTTTTCAGGGGGTACGAGCCGAGTGGTAAATAACAAGTAACAATCCTCCGGTTACAAATAGGACGCCTGCGGTCCGTCTGCCAGAGTCTAAACAGAAGGCTGCGGCGAGAGGGCTGGATGCTGGGCCGCGGAGGAGGCTTGTTTTCCATCTCCCCGACGGCCCCTCCTTTCCCCATTTTGGACACAGTTGTTTCTGAGCACTGCCGCTGATCCCAAATGAATATTGAAAAGGAAAGCACAACAGGAAGTTAGCAGCTACCAGGGGCTCCATACGTGCGGAAATAACCTGCCTCACGCTGGTCTCTGTGAAAGATTTTCTTTCTTAAAACTTATTTAATTTATCTTTTTCCGGAGGGAGATAGAGAAAATACATTAAGAATAGAGAATGCCTACAATTTGGAATCCACTAGCACAATGACATTTTTGTTTACTGTAGCTTTATAGGAAATGGCTGGGTTTGGGTAATTGAGTCCCTGAGGTGGGTACGTGAGGGGTGCTGTGAAATATGTGCTATCTAGTTGCAGCAGTTGTGTTTTGGAATAGTTTAACTGGAAGACGTAACAATCCATTTATATTTCTGCAGGGACCCTGAGAACCTAGGGTACTGACTGGTTGCTTTCGAATGAAAGCTTTATCTTTCTGCTCACCCTATGGGGCTGGTTTGCAGAATATGGCTGAGAAAAATGCCCCACAGCATTTTCCAAAATGCACCCCAAAGCCAGGGGCTGCTCCTGAGCTGCTCTTCTTGACTTCTAGTGTATTTCCTCCTGAGAAGGAATCTGTCCAGCAAGTCAGCTGCCCACTTCCCTCCTACACATCATTCCCTCCCATTGGTACCACTGGGCCATTCAAAACGCAGATGACGAGAGCAGTCAATATTCCATTCTGGATGTAGAGAAACATATGGGTAGAAAGCATACTTCTGTATTTGGGTATTCATCTCCAGAGAGTTGATAGAGTGCAAGCTGACTTTCGTTATCTGGTGTGTGGTATGAGAGGTGTATTAATGAATGCATGTTACTTATAAAGGATTTTATGTGGCACCCTTTAAAAGCTTTCTTGCCCTAGCTGGTTTGGCTCAGTGGATAGAGCATCAGCCTGCAGACTGAAGGGTCCCAGGTTTGATTCCAGTCAAGGGCACATGCCCAGATTGTGGGCTCAATCCCCAGCAGAGGATGTGCATGAGGCAGCCAATCAATGATTCTCTCTCATCATTGATGTTTCCATCTGTCTTTCCCACTCCCTTCCTCTCTGAAATCAATAAAAATATTGAAATAAAGAAATAAATGCAAGCTTTCTCATGAATATATTTCAATTCACCTGGCAGAGTTTTTAAAGTGACGTGGCTCCTACCAGTGATGGTTGGTAATCCTGACAGAGTTAGCGATTGCTTTTAGGAGACCCAAATCCCGCCGGGCCTCTACAGTAAAGTGAAGTAATCTCTTGCTGTTCACTGTGAAGACCTTAGGTCATGTTTAAGAAATAGAAGTGCGTAATTTCATTTTCAATTACTGATTCCCCTTGAATAGTTTATTTTACTTAATTTTAAAATGACAAATACTTAAGAGAATTATAAGCTCTCAGTTTATCAAGATATAGAACTACTCAAGATGCAGTTATAAATGCATCTACAAAGCAAATAGCCTCTGTCTTATTTTCTGGCTTTAACATCTTTTCCAGTCTCTTGTACATTCAAAGATGTGAGCTGAATGAACTGAGTCTGGGATTGTGGGCCTAAAGTATGTCCCAACTCCCAGTGCCACCCCACAGCATTAAAAAAAGGAAAAGGAAAATAAAAGATAATTTGTGTTCTTTCCTATGTCTACTATTTCCTCAATCCTATCTGTAGCAAGAGGAGGAAAATAATCACACCAAGTAAGATTTATTCCCTAACAACTAAATTAAAAAGAAAAAAGAGCAGATAAATTATGTTGCAACTGTTAATGTAATTTTTTTTTACTCCTCACCCAAGGATATGTGTGTGTGTGTTTTTGTAATAGATATTTAGACAGGGAGCAAAGGAGAAAGAGAGAGAGAGAGAGAGAGAGAGAGAGAGAGAGAGAGAGAGAGAGAGAGATCAGTTGCCTCCCATACTCACCCTGACCGGGATTGAACCTATAACTAAATATGTGCCCTGATTGGATATTGAACCCACAACCTTTTGGTGTATGGGATGATGCTCCAACCAACTGAGCCGCCCTGCCAGGGTGTGAAGTAATTTTTTTATGATTTTCCAACTATTATTAAGCTCTTTAGTTATGGAAGGCTCCAAGTGACAGTATGTCATGCCCGGCTTTCGTCTGGGTGTGTGCCTATGAGGTGGAAATGAAGTTTATATTTGGATCTGATTTGTATTAGCTTTGCAAATATGTTTTCTTCATGATTGTTCAAAAAGTACAAATTGCAAGTAGAATGCCATTATACTTGTCCAAGACAAGACAGCCTGTTTTATTACAAGGTCAAAACAGACACCTAAATCTTTACAAAAATATTGAAAAAAAAATTTAAGTTCTTATTTATTGTCATTGTTGCTGTTAATCCTCCCTGGAGGATACACTTTTCCATTGCTTTTAAGAGAGAGTGGGAGAGCTGGAAGGGGGAGAGTGAGAGAGACAGAGAGACAGAGAGAGAGAGAAACATTGATGCGTGAGAAACATTGATTGGTTGCCTCCCACACACACCCCAACGGGGGCCAAGATCAAATCTGCAACAGAGGTATGTGCCCTTGACCGCGAATCGAACTCGTGATCCTTCTGTGCACTGGCCAATGCTCTAACCACTGAGCACACTGCTCAGGGCTTAAGTCTTTATTTTAGATTTGAAAAAATATCTGAGAATACATACAACAACATGTTACTTTAGTACTGCAATTGTATTCTTTATAAACCTGTTGTATAGCCCCAGATCGATCTTCATAATAGTTATAGTTTATGAAACAGGAAGCCTATGCATACACTGACTGTTTTCTTTCATTTTTACTCCATCAGGAAACTAAAACCCAGTGCGTACGAATTGCTACAAAAGGTAAGAGGTTTCCTCTTGTTTTTCTTTTTCAAATTCCATTATCCTGCTTTCTAAAATGAAAGAGCTTTGTTCCCTGCTTCGGGACTAATTACAAGTGGCGCTTCTATTAGCGTTTTGTAGTAGGGCCCAGTTAAACTGTTAGCCAAGTCCTCAGACTCACTCGGGTGTCTTTAACACGTAATGGGTGCTACTTTCACCCTCTAGGAATTGACTGGAGGAATCTTGTTTTGAGAATAGGAGGGATTTAGGAACCCTTAGAAGGGCTTTTTCCTGCCATTTAGTGTCTGAAAGGTCTTGTGCTGCTGATCAACCAATGTATTGGAAAAGCTCAGCAGTATCAGTTTAAAATCGCTAGGTGCTTGTTTAAAAACCATTGTTACTTTCTCTGATAGATGTTCAAAGGTAAAAAGAGGCAGGCTAGTCCATGCATGTGGGAGAACATAGGTGTGAAGACTGGTCTATAACTTCATCAATACTGCGGGTTCCTTGGAGATGCTTTACTTTTTTTTTTTTTAATCCAGCCAATGCCAAGAAATTAAATCTGTGATGGCTAATGGCCAGGGCAATTCTTGCTGACATTTCATAGTTTAGCTCTGTTGCCTAGTTTTTTAGGAGAAAACATTTTCATCTTCGAATGAGTATTTGGATTTCAGAGTGGGAGAAAATCTCCAGCATTCACTATGTTTATAATCTTTCATTTAAGACTTATGTGATTGTGCCAACAAGGGAGAGAGAGAGGTTGGTGTATTTTAACAAGAGGAACAGGAAAAAAGCTGTCTGCATGCAGACATGGGGCTCTGTGGAGAGTTGGTGCTCTGGGTTGTTTGCCGCTGGAATTAGTATTAGATCCACATCCATGACCAGTTGTTGATTCATTTGGGTAAAAATGAATGGCTATATTCTGTTTGTGCTGGCATCATTCCTTTCATCATTTTTTCTCATCTAATCATCAGTCTGCTCAATTAAGCATTTGTGTTATACTCTTGTTTGTAAAAGCAAGAGACATTTTTCTTGACTCATGAGAAGTAATAAAAAAGCTTCACAGAAGAGAAAATAAATACACTTTTCAATTCAAATACTACGATTCCTCATGATATTTAAAAAAGCAATTCTTAATGAAAGGGAAGAGAAAATACATATACAGATGCACAGAATGTAGAAGCATTCTTTTTATTTTAAAAACAGCTCACAGATCAAGGAGTTGAAAATTTTAAAGATAGTGTCAGAGAGCATTTACGTATATATCAACTATGTTTTTTCAAAACTTGAAATAAAGCCAAAAATATAAAGTGATCTTGCATCAACCTCCCAAAAGATTTTTAGATATTTTTATAACCGAGAAAAGACAGGTATAAATGATTTAAAATTTTTCTTATTTGGTTATTTAATTATTCAGATTTATACAAGTGTTTGCTATTTTTCCCTCTCTCAATACAAATAAAAAGTATAATGAAAAGTATCATATGAGATTTAGATTGCAGGAGACGTAAGATTACAGAAGTCAAACATACCAGGTGGCCCAGAATGTTGTCCTGAAACTCAGAGGTAGTAGAAGAAGGTCCATTTGTGGTCATTTCTTCTTTGTTTAATAATTTATCCTGCTGTCCTCTGGATCTCCAGTTTGGCAGTGGTTTAATGAGTATGAGAAGAGGGCGCTGACCCTGGACTATCTGGGTTCATATTCTCCCGACTGTACCCTTTATTATTCTTTGACATTTGCAGGTTATTTAACTCCTCACTCCCCAAAGATGCATAATAGAGGATTCACTCCTCACTATTATTGTGAGGATTAAAATAGGTTATATATGTGAAGGCAGAAGGAACACACGCAAAAGACCTCGTGGGAAATGTGTGCTTGGCTGCTAAGGCAAGTGGGCTCAGACCCTGAGGGTGAAACAGACTGGTCTTCATTAGTGATTTCAGACTTGAGCTTGAGTCAGAATCCTATGCAGGCCTTGTTAAAACCGGTTGTTGAGCCTCAGTTGCAGAGTTTCCAAACCAGTAGGCCTGGGGAAGTGCCTAAGCATGTGCGTGTCTCACAGGTTTACTGCTGCTGCCACTGCGGTGCCACGCTTTGTGAGCACCAGTGATCTGAACAATTCGCACGCACCAATGCCATGTCGGCCAAAGCACTATATATGATTACTAGAAGACCCCTGTAGTACTCATTTCTCTAAAGTAATTAAAGACCAATCCTGAGATATTTTTTGGTAGCTAGAATAGACTGAGAGCATCAAACTGAGGATGCCAGTTGTTTACCGGAGATAATTTTATAATTTAGAGTTTTGTTTGAATAATGTCAACACAGTCCAAATCATTGCTTTATTTCTAGAAATACTGCCTTAGGAGACTAATGAGAATGAAGCAATTCCTCTGCTCATATAACATTTCATAGACATTAATGAGCAAAGGTCAGAAATAACATTACCTTGCAGAGCAAAGATGGCCAAACTCTTGGTGATAAGGTTATCTCTCTTCTAAACCACTTTTTTAAAAACTGTCAATCAACACGGAGCCTAATTACATTTCTAGGGAATCATATTATATTAAATAGATAATGGTAGCCTTAATAATGCTCCCCTCCTGCTCCTCCAGCCTCCACCAAAATGTCCATGTTCTAATCTTCAAAATATTTTAAGGATCCTGAGATAGTGTACTGATCCTGGGTGATACAGGTAGACCCAGCAAGAGTTTATGTAAGTGGCATGTGGGAGGCTCAGAGTCCGAGAACCGATGTGAATACAGAAGCAAGAGCTGGAGTGATGATGTGCTTTGCAGAAAAGCAAAGGGGCCATGAGCCAAGGAATGCAGGGGTTTCAGGAAGCTAGATAAGACGAATGATTTTTTTCCCCTTGTGTCTACAGAAGGAACATAAACCAGCGAACTTCTTAATTTTAGTCCCTAAGATTCATTTAGGACTTCCGGCCTCTAGAACTGTCAGGTAATAAATGTGTTCAGTTTTAACCCATTAGTGTTTGGTAGTTTGTTACAGCATGAAAGGTAACCAGTATAGGTTTTGGTGTCTGGAAGCTGGGTCCTACTGTAACAAATATCTGAAAATATGCAAGTGACTTTGGAATTGGGCAGTGGGTAGAGGCTTCCGAGAATTTTTAGAGCACGATGCAAAAAGCATAACTTGCCTTTAACAGACTGTTAGTAGAAATATGAATGTTACGGCATCTGCTAACAAGGCCTCAGAAAGGGGGAACGTGTTTCCAAAAACTGGAGGAAAGGGAATTTTCACTCCATGGCAGAAATTTAGCTGAGTTATGCCCTGCAGGTAGGTGGGAAACGAAGTTTATAAATGATCAACTTGGATGTGTAGGTGAAGAGGTTTCCAAGCAGTGTTGAAGGTACAGTCTTCTTAAAAACACACACACTCAGAAATACATGCTTCTACACATATTCACGTACACATATTCATTATTTGTTAATATCATTATCTTTATATACTGGGAGTATAGATTCCCTATTTTAATCTTTTTATTTTGAAAAAGGCAAATACTAAATTTAAAAAACAAACAACTTAAAGAACTTGTGTTCTTTGCAATTAAAAACAGGTCTTTGGAGTGAATCCGCAGATCAGAAGATTACATTAGTTTTACTGTAAATGAGCGCTGCCTCTCTTTTTTCTATATTTGTCCTGTTGCAGGGATTAAAGATCAAAATCCAGTTTGGTCTCCTTGAAACACATTTGCAGGGTGTTATAGAGCATTGGTTTGTTATTATTCTTGCTCCATAATAGACAAAAACTTCTTTATCCCCTATTTGTGTGGTGTCTGATATTATGCATTCTATTCAGTTTTTTAATGAAATGTGGATTACTTTAAAGATTATCTCTCTGATAGAATAAATGACATTAGAGTAGAAAGTTAATTGAATCTTTCTTGAATGATCACTATTGATAGAAGGAAAGATAAAAAATGACATGCTTTTGAACTTGTTTTATGTTTAAAACTTTTTGATTAGTCAAGTATTTTTTGTGATCAGTTTTCTACTACTCCCTAATTACCCTTATAAAACATCCTGGAAAAATTCTAATTTGTTAAAATTTCTCAGATTTTGTGAAAATTAGATACAAAAAAATGTCACATACTTGAACATATAGTTTAGTGTGCTTTTAAAGACAAACAAGGAATGTTATTACCCAAACATCCAAATAATTCTGGATTTTTCATGTCCTGTTTTTGATACAGAGCATAACCTAGCTTCAAAATTGGGAATCTTGTTCCCGTCTTACATTTTTTTTTTTATTCTTTATAGAGCTCCTGCTGATTATACAGGTAAAGAAATTACTACTTCTGCTTTCTTATTTAAGGAAATGCGGAAATTAATGTTTGTAAATAGTGGAGGCGATAAAGTGATCCTGGCCACGCTTTATATATCCTGGTAAAAGCAGAAAGTTCACAGTTCGAGTGTCAGTGACCCTTAAGTAAATATACAAATTGTCCTTTTAAATCATTGTTATTCTTCCTGAGAGATGTTTGTGTGTCTTCCATATTGTAAATTCAGGAAGCGATGTTTTAATTGCTGGCTGCTTCTGTTACTTACAAATAACACCTGGCTTTGCATCTGTTCCTCTTAAAATGCCACTCTTTGCCTATGAGGAAACCGATTCTTGATCTATTTGCTGCTGTTATTTTCCCAGATCAATATCTGACTGGGCTATGCTTTTGAGAAAGGATTTCACCATGTTAGTAAGACTTTCCTCCGCTCACCCTGATAGCTGTCATCTCTGGTTTGACCCCTTTATAAAAAGCTGCTTCGTATTTGCCAGTTATTATTTTTCTGACAAGTTCAGCTACTAGGGGAGATAGTTGAAGTACACGTGGTTTACTGTTGGTGGTCTAACAGTATACTAAAGACTGCAGCAAATATGAAAATTTTTGTAGAGAGACAAGGAAGAAAGAAAATTAATGGTCTCGTAAGAGTCTGTAGCTAAGACATCACCTCATGTAATTGGGGGCTTTTCTCAAGGCTCCTATCACATCACTTCTCATTGTTGGTATCTGATTGTTTAAAATATAAATTTTACAACATCATGGTAAACAACAGTCCTCTCTTGAATACATCTTTGCCTAACTTCCCTACATCTAACTGTACCACCCCCTGCTAAACATTGGGAATTTGTCATCCATTCAGAATGTATTTATGGCCTGTTTACACTCTGCCAGGCACTAAGTCAGATATTGAGCTCCAAGAAAGACAGTTGTAGAATGGAGGCATGATATCTGTATGTAGTACCATGAGGAGCAGGTTTGGGTTAAAAATAGTCATTGGCCACATCTGTCTTAAATCATGAGATACTGTCCTTCACCTGGAGATTCCTCAACTCTGCCAAGATCTGTTCTTAGAAATAGAATGCTTTTCTTTTTACGCTGGTAAAATATTTAAAGTCTATGTTATAGATTTACTATAATTTAGGATTTGGTAATAACCTCCATTTAACAAATATATTCTGTAAACAAATATATTCTGTAAATATATTATGTAGGCTTTAAATCTGATTTTATAAAACAAATCGCCAATATTATATGTTACAGATACAATTTTTTAATATTTACCCAACCTGGTGAGGATCTCTTTACAGATATTGCAATTATGGAAACATACCTATATTTCTATAGTTAGAAAAATGTACAGATTAAAAAAAATTGTTGTCATCCCAAAATAGTGGCCAAAATAGTGGTTATTTTTTAACTCAAAATTGTTGGCTGAGACCAGCCAGTGTTGAGCAGGGGGCATTGGTTCAGGGGTTGAGCATCGATCTATGAACCAGGAGGTCATGGTTCAGTTCCCAGTCAGGGCACATGCTCCTGTTGTAGGCTTGAGCCCCAGTAGGGGGCGCGCAAGAGACAGCCGAGCAATGATTCTCATCATTTATGTTTCTGTCTCTATCTTCCTTTCCCTTCCTCTCCGCAATCAATAAACATATATTCTAAAAATATTTTTGTCTTGGACACATTTTCAAGTTAGAAAATACACATATTCCGTGGTGTATGAATGTATGTTTAACCCTTTCTTTATTGTTGGACATTTTGATTGTTCATTTATCTTGCAATTATATGCAATGGAATAAACATACTTGGCTAAGAACTCAATTATCTGTTATAGAATAAACCCTTAAAATCAATATTTCTAAGTCATATGCTATTTATAGATTTTTTAAAAATTACAAATTACATTAAAAAAGAATTCTACAAATTTATGTTTCAATATATTTGAATGCTTGCTTCCCATGCTCTCTTATCATTACTAATTGACACCAGTATTTTAAGATTTTGCTTACCTACTGTGCAAAAACATGCTTAACATTTTATGTTTTATTGTTAAATGATATACATAATGATACCATTGAATTTGTTTTAAAACTGTTCCATAAAGAATGAAACGATGAGCACATGAACAGTTAACTGTTCAATTTATGTGATGCATTTTGTTTCAAGTTGATGAATCAAATAAAATGAACAAACATTTGAGCTCTTTTAATGAAGGCTGCCTCTTAGGGAAAGCCTAGAAATACTTTAGTTTTCTTTGGAATATCTGTAAGTGCATGGTGGTTATACTTCCTGAGCTGCAAACAATTCTAAATCTTCTTGGTTTATGTTATGCTTTTATTAATCACCAACAGTCTCTGATTTCAGAATTCTTTAGACTTTCTTGAATTGAGTAGGACAGCATTCCTAGAAGCTGTGAAAACTGTACTTTTTATTCTTTAAAAACAAAATGTGTGAAAAAAACAATCACAGTAAGAGAAAGCATGAGTAGCCACGGAGTAAGTTGGGATTTATTAGGTAAGTCAGTTGGCAGAACGGATGTGAGGATGATTTTAAATTCATTGCTAAGATAACCTTTTTAAAAAAAAAAATCCAGTTTAAGAAAGCTATTTGAAAAACTCACATAGTGCTCTGCAGAATGACAACAAGATGAATGTCATAACAATCATAGAAAAATACATAAAGTAGACTAGTATTTCAAATTTCTCCTGAAAAGAAAACCAAGTTACATCTCTTCTAAGATATATAACCAAGTTGAAAAAAATTAGAAAAATATGCACACTACCAGTTAAGTTCCGTTTGACTTCTGTTTGCCAGATGTTCTGATAGAAGTATTTTTCATGTTCAGTATAATAATGTCTATGAAACAATACTGTGAGAAGTCTAAACTACATTTCCCGTTTATTGATAAAGAACATATGGGTTGGGGGAGTAGTGTTAAAACCACATAGAAATATTGTGTGAAGCAAAAATTTTAGTTTTTCTCTCAGTATAGTAATTGTTTAAAAAATCTGAAAGAGAGAAGTTAAATCTCCCCCATGATATGTATAGTCATTTAAAATAATATATAGCAGAGAAAATAAAAGAGTATTTCATATTTCTAAACCATGGATTACTTCTTTTCTAGCTTGGTGGGAATTCGGCTTTAGAATTGACCAAATAGCCAGTGATGTGCTTCTCTCCCCAACCTATTACCATGATCACAAGATATTTATTTGATGCCAAAATGAATTTTGCAGATATTTACACATGACCGCCTTCTCTCCGTTTTTCTTTATCTAAATAAAGACTTTATTGAAGCAAATATGTATAAAAGCCTAATTATGCTAGACTTATTTCCTGAAAGTGCTAGTTCACAGGAGTAATAAAATCTAAACTCGATTGCCTAAATATCAGTTTACGATATACAATCTTAAGCCTTGATAGGCAAATGTTCCAGGAAGCTTGGGGAACGCTGGAGCCCCAGTCTCCCTCAGAGGACTGGGCTCACCCCACATTTGCGTCATGCTTTTGTTTGGATCCATTCACAGGAACATTTGCTCATCATGCAGAGTTTCAGAAAATGACCTAAATTAACATTTCTGCAAGGAGTAGAGACACCTCAGGATAGGAGAGTCCAGTTTCAAATTTTCCCTGAGATGTAAACTAATTCGGCCTTTATCTGGAATGACAGTGTATGGTATTTCTCTTTTCTCCCAAACGGGATCTACCAGTGATAAGAGACCTAGGTCTAGTGATCAGACATACAGGACTAAGTACTGCTAGGAGGCAGGAAGATCTGATTCGCCCAAAATAAACAGGTGGGGGAGGTGGCGACGCTATGAACAAGATTCACTTCCAAGCACAACTAGGAGAATGCGTTAGGAAGAAGACTGAAAGAAAGCAGGTCATTTACTTTTTTAAAAAATCAGGATATTGGTAGTCCTTTTCAAGGATCATTTGATACGTCTATTTTTTGCATTTTGTTAATTGCTTATTTTCCATGTTTGTTTCAGTACCTTATTTTATGAAGTATTTATTAAGTATGAACAAACTCAGGACATCTAGTTACTGTGCTGCGTTTCTTTTTCCTCATTATTTTTTCATTGACGAAGGTTTTCTTTTGTTATGGCTAAGAACTATCGCTTCTCTTAAAGTTCTCTTAAAGTTTTTTGTAATCATTTCTTACCCATAAAATTAGTGTTCTGTATAGAATTATGTTGCTAGCAGCCATCTTATAGCTTGGCTATCTGAAAGATTAAATATTTGTCTCCGAAGATCTCCCTGATGCAGCTACTCCCAGAAATGTAATTGGCCACCAGAGAATATAGATCTTGGTGGCTTTGTTGAGCTCATTCTCCCATATCCCTGGGATTCCTTGTGCCTTGGCTATCTGAGGCTCTTTTGGTTCATATACTGAGGCATGTTCATGGAACGGAGGTTCCCCCACCCTACAAGTCCCCCAATATAACAACTATTTTGTAAGACCTTCTTCACTTTCATAAAACAAAATCCACTTATTGTACCAACCTACATAATTTCAAAAGTAATCAATAAAGCTTTCTAACATTATTATGAAAAAAGAGCTAAAGGAAATACTTCAAATAAGATGTCACTAATGACCTAAATGGTTGGGACTAACCATGAGGGAAGACAAAAGGAATACTCTGGAGGACTGGTCTGCATTCAATATAAAGGAGATTTTTGTTTGTTTGTTGCATATGAATGTGTGTGCTAAATTAGGGATTCAAAACCTCACTGACATTCATAGGACCCTAATCAGATTCAGTATTGTATATGAAAGTATTCCTCACTTGTGAAATTAAGCTTTAGTCATCAATTTTACCTTACAGTAAAGAAAACCTTCATTAAATATAAAGCCACCATTTCATTTAACTTCTAAATCTGTGTCAGTAAAGTAAAACAAATTTATCTTAATGCAATAATAGCAGACATATGCTGTTCTAAAATCCTCAGAAATCTGGCAAGATGTGAATTGTGAAGATAGCTGGGACTTCATAACGTTTCAACAGAGGCCTAAATCCTTTGGAAAGAGATCTGTCAGCAGGGTTTTCCTGCTCTAAATCCGACTTCAGCAATTGCTACCTTCTACCACAATTTATCCATTATATCCTAGCCTCTCCAGGCACTCCTCCACGAAGCCCACTTTCCAATTAGGAGCATAGTTCTGGCATCTCTGCTAGACCCCAAGTGCTGCCCTCATGTATCAAAATTAGTAGTGCTTTTCCGAGATACTCGTCAGGGAATATGAACAACTGGTTGAGTTTAGAAATCTAAAACTGTGTTGTTCATTCTTTTCCTACATTCTACACCTCACCCTCCACCCCCACCCCCCTTCTCAAAAGTCCACAGTGTCTTCACCAACATTCCCATCAGTTGTGTAGACGTGTAAAGCTCAGCTGCTTTCTCGCTGGGAAGGTCACAGCGCTTGGGACTGGTTCACAGTACACCTCTGTCCATCTTCTAAAAATATCATCCAGGGAATAAAGGTCCAGTGTCAGGTCCAGGCCGGGCCTGAGTGCGCTGTTGCTCCTCACATGGCGACCCTTACTGCTGCTGTTATTCCTTCAGTAGCCAGACGACACCTGTGATGGAGGCTACCCACTCCTTTCTTTATGGGATTGATTTAAAATAGTAAAAAATGTAGAACCCACAGAACCTTTCAGCCCTTGGAAACCAACATTATTGCATCTATTCATCCTCTGAAAGAGGTGAATGTTTTCATCCTGATAGCTTAATTGACTGTTCATAGTTGATGGTTATTTGATTTTTTTTTCCTGTCTAGTTACATTCAGCATATGGACAAGTAAAACATTATAAATAATGACTGATCCATTTACTTGTAAATTTCTTGGGTTATAATTAGAGTTTAGAATTACTCTTCTAGAAGTTTGACCTGACGAGGCTAGTAGAGCCATGCCCTTTACAGAACAGGGACTCTTCTGTTAGGGATCTGGATGAAGTGACTGGCTAAGCTTGGGGGAACCAGCAGGATCGGGCACGCAGAGCCAGAAGCCACAAGGAGGAAAACCACAGGAGGCTGAATAACACAGCCCAGAGCCCAGAAGCAGGGGGTAGGGTGGGGCAGGAACCAACCCCCCATGGGCTTGGAAGGGAAGACCAAGTCTGAAGCCAGAGCTTAAATTGCACTGGGAGATGAGAGGCAGCAGCCACAGCGACCCCTATAGTCTGGCTTGTAGAAGCTGGACATTAGGAAGAGATCTGAAGGCAAAGTCAGGATGAGACCAGCGCAGGCATAACAAAGCAGAAACACTTGAGCTTCCTCAGGACGCCCTTGTTCTTGCAACTGCTGCTGGAGTGAGCGTGCAGAAGGCTGGTGAGGGAGCATGAAGTTGAGTTTGTTGATTCAGAGAAGGTGTTCTTCTTATATAAGGAAAGACTTAAAGTATGGAGTGATACATCTCTCTGGCTTTGTCATTTTACATTTTAGTGTTTAAGCTACCTTAATTTAATTCAAAAATTATAGGTTAAAAGATAAAGGAAAAATATTTTAAAAATAAGAGAAAAGAAGGCCAAATTCAATTTGATTTCAGGGACATTTGAGTGGTAAGTTATTAGGGGACAGGAGCAGAGATAATTTTTAAAAAACAGAATCAAAGTCTGGGTTACTTGGCATTCTCTCAATATAGTTGTCACACATAATCACCAACCCCCCACACAAAGAAAGGTACTTGCCACAGTCTATTCTTATATAGCACATTCAGAAATATGACACAGACATTGAAATTACTTCATTAATTTCTTAGAATGATTCAGGCAGCTCAACTTCACATCTTGCCCTCTTTAGAATTATTAGCTTTTACTCTATAGCATTTATATAGCATTGATGTCATACAGCCTGTATTATTTTGTACATTTATTTTCCTTCTGAACAAGGTGCAAAGTTTTATAGGGCAGGAACTGTATCTTTCGCTGTGGTGTGAAAAAAGAATTGTACCAGTCTTGGAACCAGAAGACCTGGGTTCTACAGACCAGTTGTGTGGCCTTAGCTAAATCACTGACCTCGGCCTAGATTGCCTCAGGGATTTTGGCAAGATAATGTCAGAACATCCAAGGCTTATGTTCCTTATCTCTGCTTCAGCTACTGTATCTGCTCTCTCATTTAGTTCACATAGGATTTTTTAATATGTTTTTATTGATTTTTAGAGAGAGAGGAAGGGAGAAGGAGAGATAGAAACATGGATGAGAGAGAATCGTCATCAGTTAGCTGCCTGCTGTACACCCTCTTCAGGGTTTTGAGCCCATAACCCAGTCACATACTCTGGGACCTAACTGCAGTCTCTTGGTTCCTGGGTCAACACTCAACCACTGAGCAACACTGGCTGGGCTTCCGTACTTTAAAAATGTCCCCTGCTGTGAAAGTTTGATTGATATCATGGTGTCTGATATCTTTTCCAAACTTGAGGGTTCATCTTACCTATCTCATCTTTCAGTGCTTTTCTCTGGACCTAGAAAGTATCTAAATAAATATTTGTTGTGGGGGAACCCCGTGATTCAATCGTGCAGGATTCAGATGTTGGCAACAATTTCTATGTGAAAAGCTTAGTAAAGTCTGTAGGAAATGACATTTTTTCACGTTTGAGGAGAACTCTTTTTATGTCAGCTCCTGATTCTTCTTTTTTTTTTTTTTTTTT
>PVJC01040362.1:0-15845 GCA_004026665.1 Murina feae
GGGGGGGGGGGGGGGGGAGGAACTGTAATAATCTGAACAATAAAGATTTTATAAAAAATTTTTAAAAAGTGGCTCGCCGAGCCTCAGCCACACCTGTGGAAAGGCAGACACATTCTCATGAGTCCTTGGACTCCAATGTCTAATTAGAGTGGCTTGCTGCCGAATCATGACAACAGCCCAGTCTTGGAGTCATAACATCAGACTTTAATCTACTTATAGTACTGGGAGGGGGGGGACCTTGGGATGAATAAAACAAAGGCAATTATGAACTGTAGGATTACTATTACTATAAGCGAATAGAATACTTTGTTTCACCAAGAGAAAAATACAAGTTTGATTTATCCCAAAATATTTATACACTAACCTGAGAAACTGAAGAGAAATTCACTGGTAAGAACAGAGGAGTAAGAGAGACTCTTGATGATTTAAAAATAAAAATTTAAAGGCTCTTACGTTTTTATTATCTTCCTACTAGAGAGGTAATCCTTAAAGGGAAATGGCATACTTGCAGCATTTTCTTATGATTTTAAGATCTTGATGTCAGCAACCCTTAAGACACAGCCCCTTAATTCTCGCTGTCAGTGATCCCGAAGACCTGGACTTCTTGTAGACAGCACAGCATGTACAGCGCTGGCAGGTCCAGGCTCTGGCTCTTACCTACAAAGTCTGGCCTAAAGAGTCACTACTCTGAGTGGGGGCTCTGGAGACCTCCAGCACATGTGCCAGGTGCCCAGAGCCACCTGCAGACTGCTGTGACCCTGGCGGGGAGGAGCAGTGCTAACCACAGGTCCCGAGGCAGAGCATCTTCTCTTCTCAGCCACTGCCTCAGACTCTATGAGGCCCATGTTCACTGAGTTTGAAATGCTGCTCCAAGTTCAGTTCTCAGGTCCTTACTCCCTCCTCCAGAGCAGCATTCTGTTGCAGACGTGAGCCCAGAATGACAGCAGCTATGCTTGCAATGGGCACTGGGCTGGAAAACTACCCCAGACTAGGTGTGGGTGGGCTCTGAAGGGCTAGTGTAGATGACTAAACACCCTCTGCAAGTGCTCCCACCACTCAGAGAACTGGTGATGAGTTTCTAACGATTTCTATGTGTAGCAGTGCGAAACGTAACTTCTTAGCTTCAAAACCTTTAGGGTACTGGGCCATGCTCAGAGTTAGAGGGATCTCAGAGAACACTCGGTCCAAACCACACGCTTCACTGTAGATGTTGCCCAAGATTATTCAGTTAAGATTTGGCTGAGGACTGGAACCCATGATCTCCTGACACCCAGACACTTTTGGTATTAAGCTTGGTAAAAATATACACAAATAGGCTACACTTCAACGTCTTCACTTCTGTTGAATCTCATTTACCTTGGAGACAGGCCCCCATGGGAACAGTTGGTGGGTGAGGTCAGGGGGCTGGTCCTGCTGCTGTTGTGTCGGGAGGGAGTCCGGCCAATTGTGTTGCTCGGAGAGCTCTGGGGTAAAGGCAGAGTAAGCATCATTACTCCAGGGCTAAATACAGAAATGGCCCACATGTGTATACACAGGCGAAATTTGTACAATCAGGATGATTCTTTTTCTGAATCCTTGGGGGCCAATTTTAAGTGCATATTAAACAAAAAATGGATGACTTTCATATAGGCATTCCTGAAACCGAATAACTGATGCCAGCTGTGCTAGAGTAACAGACACAATTGAGCATGTACATCTCTACAGCATAAAAAAGTATGTAACTGGTTGAATAACCTAATAAATGGCCATGCTGTCTTGGCCGGTGAGGCTGTTGGTTGAACATCATCCTGTGCACTGAAAGGGCCCGTGTGATTCCCGGTCAGGGCACATGTCTGGGTTTCAGGCTCAATCCCCAGAAGATGTGCAGGAGGCGGCCGATCAATGTTTTGGCCTCACATCAATCTCTCTCTCTCTCTTTCCCTCTCTTCTCTTCTCTCTCTCTTTCTCTCCCTTCCTCTCTGCCTCAATTCCCCTCTCTCTAAAAATCAATTTTAAAATCTTTCAAAAAAAAAGAGAGAAAAAGAAAATGGCTACATTTACTTTTTTAAAAAAACCCTCACCTAAGGATATTTCTTACATTGACTTTTTTTTTTTGGAGAGAAAGTAAGGGGGGGAGGAAGGGAGAGATGAGAGAGAAACGAGAAAAGAAGAGATGAGAAGAGAAGCATAGATGTAAGTGAGATAATCAATTGGTTGCCTCCTGCATGCACCCCAATTGGGCCAGGGATTGAGCCTGTGACTCAGAATCGAAGCCCCAACCCCTTGGTCTGCAGGCTGATGCTCTAACCATTTAGCAAACAGGCCAGGGTGAAAATGGCCATATTTAAGTACCAGGCTCATTCATTCATTCATTGGGAATATGGCAGGATTAAAACTAGTCTCCCACTCTTGAGACAACCACAGACTATTAAAAGAGAGTAAGCAAGCTGGCTGTTAGAGCAAGCTATAGACGAGGGACACACAGAGGCCATGGCCGTACACAAAGGCACCAACGCGGCCGAAGCACTCACCACACTGGTGTTACTGGAATTCTTGAGGTGGTTATGCAGGAGTTTGGTGGCACCATCCTGGAATGTTTTGGGCAAGGCACCAAGTAACATAGTAAATTCAGGAGTGTTCAATTCAAACAGCGATATTAGCACAATCTGTGCAGCCTAGAAAAAGAAGACATGATTAATTTATGGAGTGTCCAACAGCATATCTTGATCAAAATGTTCATGGAAATAGAAAAAGGCAGCTTAAATGCATCTGAAAAACTCCCACCTCTGAATTGAGGAAAGACAGTCTTTGAGAAGGAAAGCAGAATTACATGATACAAATTAAAAATGTATTCTTCTGCCTTTCAGAAAATGTTCTACCTTTGTGTATTAATGGGTCAACATATTGCAGGACTGCTTGCAACTACTGCAGCGGCAGATGGAAAAAGCAATTAGCCGAAGCAATAACAGCCGCACGAGGCTCGAACTTCTCCAGCAAGCTCTGGTGCTTGTGTGGCAGCCAGCATTCTTACCTTAAATACAACGCCTAAGGAATTGGTTACAAAGTCTGATCTAGAAAAACTATGCCAAAGACCATTTTACTAAGTACTAACTTAGTAAAGAAATTTCTTACAAATTTCTAAGAGTCAAAAGAAAGGAAGGCACATTATGAAAACCTTTTGACTAAAAGCGTAAATTTATTTTTCCAAAGACTGTAATTTTAGGGTTGCAGTAATTATTATGAATATTTTCCCCATGATATATAATATTACAAAAAAAAAAAAAAAAAACCTGCTGAGAAATTCTTTGGAAATAAGCATCACAAAATATTTCAATGCTTTTAAAATGTGAAAATTAATTTTTTTGGTACAATAAAAACAAAATTACTGTTTATGCCTGGAGAAAGAAAAAAAATCCAAAGATCCAAATGTATTTAAACCAAAAATAAAAATTAATTATGAATGTTAAAACATCAGTAGGATGTTCTTTACAGAATAAAAAATTACTTTTCAATATGTCAAACATATCTATGATTCACTACATATAGCATTTGGCAAAAGTATCTTACTTGTTTCTCTTGACCTGCAAACACAGGCGTTAGTAACCTTTCCATTCCAATTAAATCACAACAGGCCAGTTGCTTTCACAACAGGACCAAAATGTTGTTATTATTGTACTAAAATATACAATTCTCTATTTCATTATTGTATCATTATTAATAAATCATTATCTGGAAGAATCCATTTCACCACGCATTTAATATACTAGTAACATGATTTCAATGTTTACATAAAAGCAAATTCCAAAAAAAACATGCAAAGCAACCTGTGCATTTTAAAACACACTGGATTAGATGTTAGAAAAAGTGCATGCAGGAAAAAACTGCACTTCAAAGAGAAAGGAAGAGGCAGGCTTAATTTAGCAAAATCTAATAAGAAAGTTTAGGCAACTACTTTTTTGTTGACTGAAAATGACATTTGAAAATTATAAAATGGAAATAGTATAAGCTTCCCAGGCATGATATCCAATGCCACAAACTTACTTGAGGTTTTACATGAATTATAAAATGAGTGGGATCTTTCAGGACCATGAAGGCTGCAAGATGATGGGCCTAGAAAGTGTGCTGATTCATGGCTACTTAATATTAGTAACTTCTGTCATGTGGGGGAAAAAAGTGCAGTAGATTTAACTTTGACCCACTAATGAACTTTCTCTCAATAATACAAAAGTTGAATTTCTTTAAGAAATCAAATAAAAAGACAGGAAATTTTGAAAACGTAACTCAATGGATAGATGGTGTATGTGTATGATTTACACATATAAATACAATTTATTTTTACATTTTCCAAAATATAAAATGCATATGATTTTATACAGTTCACAAAAGTTATGCCTTGGGTTAAAGCTATTTTCAAAATAAAATATTTTTCTCATGAGATTCAAGCTCCAGAAATGAAAAGTGAAATTTAAATATATTATTTTAAAAATATTTTAAATCATAGTTTCAAAAGGAATCAAAGTATATGGTCCTAAGATATTTTATCTACAACCCTCTGTGTCAGTGAGAAGTTAGAATACTAGAATCCAAGAAGAAAACTGAGCTGTGCTTGTCATTACCATCAATATCCTCTCACTAAAGAAATAATTCCAAATATGGGGATGAGTTGGAGAGATGCATTGGAAAAAGCCTAGGCATAGCTCACGTTCAGTAACCATTTGGTTCAGAAACCATAAGGGGAGCAGGTTCTTGTCCCACCTTTGAACTCGTGCCTTCTACAAAAGGCACTAAGTAGCCACACAAAACCTCCAGAGAGCCGCTGACTTCTAATGAACAACACCAGACTATTTCTTTTAAAGATTAAATAACAACTGTAAAAAGAAATGATTCCCATTCATGCCCCTACACAGAGTTTGGGGGGTGAGAGTGAAGGCTTCTTCCAATGTCACTGCTGCTATGTGAGAACCCCCCAGGTTATCCGCTGTGCACCTCACAGCAGAAAATAACCCTCCTGGACAGGTGGTCCCGGGGCCCTGGCAAACGCTTCAGGGGAAACTTAAAATTGGGGAGGAAGAGGAGTTTTCCGATTAAGCAACCATTACTATGCCCTTCAGATCATCATTAAAATTACTTTAGAAAGTCACAAAGAGAAGGTATTGGAAAACTGGCAGGCATTTCCTTAGAAGCTATCCTTCCCTGGTCCATGAGAACAGGGTAGTACTGCACGTGGCTATTTCTTTGGAAAGGGAGTTAATCATAAAAACACACCAAACACAGACATGTAGGCAGCTCCACACACACTCACGTAGAAGTATATTAATTTTAGATTTCCTCAAAACCTCCCGTCTCCACAAGGATAATGGGTATTAATATTCTGAAGTGCAAACCACAAAGTATCTTTTCAAATAAGCACAGTTTTAAATCTACCTGTTTACAGTTTTCCTCCAAGTTTCCTTCTCCACGCCCAGAGCAGGTTGACGCTGACCTAGTGGGGAAACCCTCACCTACGCGACTGCGCTGCAGCGGGCACTAGGACACGAAAGGCGGAGCATTCGTCAGAGAAGCGGAAGAGCTTAGGTAAAGCATTCGGCCCCTGTCAGAGAATGACCTGCACATGTGACCCTAAAGCTAAGATTAAGGAGAACAGTAACAGTAGCAACTCCCAGTTTTAAACCTCGATCGTTTGCTAGGCCCTTTGACAATCGAGATTCTTCCTGGAAGGAGCAGTCTTCTTGCCCTAGTGCGGAAACAGAAGGTCAGAGGTCAAAGTGAGACCGGGAAGGGGCAGTCACAGCTAAGCTGAGATATGAGTCAATGGTAAAATCCTTAGCTTTCAGGAGGCTACGCTGCCAATCTATAACTGGTAATTTAACATTTTTTCAATTTTTGAAATTTCAACTTTTGAAGGCTATTTATGTGCTTTTTCTGCTCCAGAAACAGCCTCCCTTCTTTGCCATCTTCATTTCCCACATTTCTCACAACATTCGGGGGTAATCTGTTATTTCCTCTAACAAAGCAGATGCTATATGTTAGAGAATCACATATGATAAGCAAAGGGATTCTGAATCCTAAAATATAATCATGTTGTTCAAATTCTACTGTTTTTACCACTCTCCCTTTAACTGATGAGAAAAGAAATCTTCCTAATGCCAGAAAAAAAATTGGTTTTCAATTTGTTCCACTAACAGCAACAACAAAACCAAAACAATCCTCAAGCAGTAGCAGCAAGAGCTGCAACAGCAAATGATGCACCTTCAGCTCTTGCTATCCTCCCAATGTCAAAAGCAAGTGTTGTTATTCTCGTTTTACAAATAAGTAAAAGGGATTCAGAGGTAAAATTACTTGCTCATGTCCTGAAGAGTGACAGAGGCAGCCCTGGCCTGGTGGCTCAGTGGGTTCAGCCTGAGCACTGAAAGGTTACAGGCTGGATTCCCGGTAAGGGCATGTACCTCGGTTGCAGGTTTGATCCCCTGCCCTGGGAGGGCTGCATGCAGGAGGCAACCAATTGACATGTCTCTCTTACATCGACGTTTCTCTCCCCACTTCCAACCTCTCTAAAAATCACTAGAAAAAATCCTCAGGTGAGGATTACAGAAAGTTGAGTGGCCGAGGCAAAAATCAAAGGGAAGTCTAACTCTAAAATCCACTTTCTACTGTTAATGCGTTCTACTATGTTAACACAGATGCAGTGCATGAAGGAAGGTCTAGTATGTTTTCCTATAGCTTGGCCAACACTAGCCAGGACTCCCACACTAGAACAATGGGAACAGTCCCTGGGACTACAGCCCAGCGGAGGTCTGGGTGGGCTTCTCCACCGAGGCCCAGTCAGTCTCGGCCTGACAAGCACACAGGCTTTGGTTGTGCTTCTGCCCTCCTTTTCAAAACATCTTAAATATTTCAACACCCCTCTCTTCCAATATGAAACACTCCAAACACTAAGATAAAAAGAGAAACAAAATATGAAAAATCATTAAGTAAAAAAATCAGAGTGTTTTCCCAAATATGACCTTATGGATGTGGAGAATGAATTATACTATCTGCAAAACATCCCAAGCATTGTTTGCATAAAATTACTACTTTCCAAGGATGAGGCCAATATGAAAGTTTACTGCATAGATTTCAGATGGAAGGACTTTTCTAGTATTTAGAATATAACCTCACTCTACTTTTAAAAAACTTAAGGACAACAGAATTTGGTTCATGATCACAAAGTGCTTTTACTATTATTAGGATTTTTTAAATCTTCACCCAAGGACATTTTTTCATTGACTTTAGAGACAGTAAAAGAGAGAGGGAAAGAAACATTGATGTGAGAGAAACACATTGATTGGCTGCCTCCTGCACATGCCCTGACCAGGGCCTGGGCTGGGAAAGAGCCTGCAACCTAAGTACATGCCCTTGACCTGAATCGAACCCAGGACCCTTTGGTCCACAGGCCAACGATTTATCCACAGAGCCAAACCGGCTAGGGCATAAAGTGCTTTTAAGTCACCAAGATTTCTCTAGCCTTGATATACCTTTTAATAACTCTGTAAATGAAAGAGGCAAACATACATCTATTTAAAAGAAACAGGAAAGAGTTGCTTTAGTGTATTAAATCATCCAGATAAAAATAACCTATTTTAGCCCAGGCCAGTTTGCTCAGTGGTTAGAGTGTCAGGTGCACCAAAGGGTCTCGGGTTCGACTTTGGGTCAAGGGCAACGTACCTTGGTTGCAGGTCTGACCCCTGGGCCCGGTTGGGGCATGTGTAGGACGCAGCCAATCAATGTGTCTCTCTCATATCAATGTTTTTCTTTCTTCTTCTTCTTTTTTTAAAATATATTTTTATTGACTTCAGAGAGGAAGGGAGAGGGAGAAAGAGATAGAAACATTAATGATGAGAGAGAATCATTGATCGACTGCCTCCTGCCCACCCTCTACTGGGGATCAAGCTCGCATGTGCCCTTGATTGGAATCAAACCCGGGACCCTTCAGTCCACAGGCTGCGCCTTAACCACTGAGCAAACTGGCCAGGGCTCTTTCTTCCTCTCTTGTTCCCTCTCCCCTTCCTTCCCTTCTACTCTCTCTAAAAAATTAGTGGAAAAATAAAAATATCCTTGGGTGAGTATTAACAAGAAAATAACCCGTTTTATCTTTTATAGCTTTAAAATGATAATGACAATTTTAGATCTTAGAGTAGTAAGTAATCACAATTTCTAAATATTTTTTATTTAGCTACTGCATTCATGTACACAGTCTTTCAAATACATCTCCAATGCTGGGTTAAGGCAGCTGCATCACCTACAACAGTATCTATATTATATAATGTAGAATGATGGTACATGAAAGCAGAGCATTTGTATAAAGCGGCACTGGGAAGACTTACTCTGCAGTGCCCTGATGTGTGGGCAAGTAGTCGGGGGCAGAGAACACCTATTTGAATCGGGTCACAGTGCTTACTCACTGGTGCTGGGCACACACAACGGAAAGCCTTTGCAGATGGCTCCCAGAAAGCCAAGGTGCATCTGCTAAGTTGAACCTTATCACGACTGCGGTTAGTTTAAAAAGCTCCCTATTTAACCAGATAACTGAAAGATTCCTGCCAACCCACTTGGTAGGTAAAACACTGAGAAGGCCCGAGGTTCCTGTCCCCTCCTGCAGAGAAGGGCGCTCATCACTAAGACGGAGCATCGCCGATGCACCCGGGCTGGAGAGGGCAGAAGGGACTCTGCAGATATAACTAAACCCCGCTGCGAGTCACACTGAGGATCACTGGGGTATGCTGAGCTGCTTCCCTTGGATATTTTAAAGATTCTCTTTGTCTTTACCTTTCAATGGTTTTACTGTGATTTGTCTAGGTGTGGCACTCTTTGGAAATCCTACTTGGAGTTTCCTGAGCTGCTCAGCCATATAGATTGTTTCATCAAATTTGGGACATTATTTCTTCAAATACTCTCCTGCTGGCTTTAAAGAAGGCTAGTGCCGTATGTTGTGGAGACAATCAGGTGACAGGAGATGGCAAATAGCCTCTATGAGCTGAGAACGCCCCCTGTTGACAATCAGCAAGAAAGCAGGCCCGTCAGCCCTACGCCTGGAAGGACTGTAACTGGCCAAGCACCAGGGAGTTGGAAGAGGAGTGTGGCCTGGAAGAGATGGAAGACTCAGACCACACCTTACTTCAGTCTGAGCCGCAAAACTACGAGACAATAAATGCGTGTAGTTTCGAACTGTTAAGTTTGTGGTAGTTGTGTAAGAGAAAACTAATAAAGAAGTCAAAGAGGGGAACTTCCAAGACGATGATTTTGAAAATAATAGCTTCAAAATGTTACCTGAAATCAGATAATTTTTCTAGGGGTGTTCAGTATTCATTAATTCATCCAAAGCAGTTATTAAATGCCTACATTGTTCCTGAAGGTCTTGTGCTAGGTGCTGAGCACACAAGGTGAGCAAGAGCAGACAGGTGGGGAAGGCACTGGGAACAGCAGGCCTAGTCCTGAAGATACAGACTGCAGACGTAGTTGAGACTGGGTACCAGGTCAAGACTACATTCACAACCTGTACGTCTTGAGGTTCAGGCCCAGGGTAAAAATCTAAAATACCGGGTCTCAACTCTGTATATTAAACATCAACCAAGAACGGAGGGCATCTCAATTAGACACAAAATGATGTTCCTGCTCTCACCATACCAATTAAGTCAAATTTCCCAGGCAGAATCCAGATTTCTAACTGTAACCAGGATTGGAACCTTAATGTAAAGCTTTTTAAACTCCTCTGAACATCAAAATTACTGTCCCAGAACCTGAGTTTGAACTCAGTCTGAAGGTGAGTTATCTGTCCTCCCGATGCGGGGGAGTGAGGCAGGCACCAGCAGCAGATGTTAGCGAGACGAGGCTTTGTGAAAAGCACTGCACCCAAAATAACTGAAATGAAGTGTTGAAGACCAAACAGCAAATGAACTCTGTGATTATTGGCAATAAATTTAATATCTTGACCATCTTTGACTTAAGCTAGTATTAAAATCAGTTGAATGTTTTGCAGCGCCAGGCCAGATAAACCAAGGAAAAACTTCCTGTAATGTCCTGATTAGAAAAGTTAGGATGATAAATCCTAGTTCACATTTTTAATGTGAATGAGCAGAGAAAATGGAGATTATGTTCACAGCTAGTTGTTTCCATTCAGGCCCTTGTTACGATAATGGGAAGTCTGAAAAGTTTCAGGAGGGAATATTTCAATCACCCAATTACAAAAGCACACACTCATATAGACGCACATATACTTACAAGGCTGTAGTTAAGGGTTTTGTATTTACTGGCTGATCTGTGATTTTGAAAAATACAACAGAAATATTTGTTTTTGAACCCTATCCTGTTTGGCTCAGTGGATAGAGCTGTCGGCCTGCGGACTGAAGGGTCCCAGGTTCAATTCTGGTCAAGGGCACTTGCCCAGGTTATGGGCTCAATCCCCAGTAGGAGGGCTTGCAGGAGGCAACCAATCAATGATTCTCTCTGATCACTGATGTTTCTCTCTCTCTCTCCTTCTCCCTTCCTCTCTGAAATAAAAATATATTTGAAAAAAAAAAAAAAGAAATACCAGTTCTTGACTTACAAATCCACCAAATCATTTAACCACCTCCCACTGTACCTCTCTAATCCAAAGCTAGCTTAATGCTTAAAATAAAGGTTGCCAGTGAAATGCTCTTTTGATACATGCTGAGAAATTTTACAAAAGGATCATCAATCAAAAATATTAATATCAGAAAAACTATTTTAAATAAGTGCTTTAGTAAGACCTGCCTTTGGTTGCTTTGATCTTGAACAACTTAGTTTATTACTACACAATGAATTCGAGAAGTACAAGAACTGTGACCCTTCCAAAGAAACCTTTCAGAGAATTCTCTGGTTCTTCTTCAAACCCGCAACCTGGGTATGTGTCCTGACTGGGAATTGAACCCGCACCTCTGGTTCACAGCAGGACGCTCCAACCAACGAGCTGCACTAGCCAGGGCTCCTTGAGCTCCTTTAGAGAAGGAGCTGAGTGCTCGTTTGCATTTGAAAATATATTAAGTATTCCTTGGAATCATCCTTTCCTTTATCCCTGCCAGGACCCAAGTGGTCCACATTATCAACTCTGCCCAAGGCCCAAGGACAGCTGGTAGGGGTGGCTGTGGAAAAAAAATACCATTTTCGTAATTATACACAAATAACCAAAGTCAAGTACTTGTAGTTTGAAAGCAGAAGTGGATATATATACCCATTTTAAAAGTAATATATATATATTTTACTAGCTTTACCCGGCCATGCATTGCTGTGGCTCAGTGTGGTTAAATGGAAAAGAAAGAAAAGAGAAAGCGCACATTTCTAATATGTTTAATTGCACAATGCTTGTGGGTATACAATGCACCCTCCCGGGCGGCTGCCCCTGGCACACCGCAGCCCCCGCACTGCCCGGCTAGTCTGGCCTTGCACACGTGCGCCTCTGCAGCCCGGGCCTCCCAGCGCCGGCCTGCACCCCCACTCCCCACCAGTGGTCCGCACCTCCGACTCCCCCCTAACTCCCGCCAGCAGGGGTCCTTGCCAAGCTACCCAAAAGCCAGAGGGAAAAGGAGCTGAGGAAGCTCTCCCACCCTCGCCTGCCACGCTCCCCACGAGCCCTTGGCCGCTGGCGTGAGGGGGACCGCGAGCCCCAGCCCATCCTTGGCCTAAGGTCCAGCCCCTCACTGGTTGATATTTCGCAACATGATAATTGGCACGCCGATTTTTCAACTACGTGTGGTTGCTTCCCTGGCAGATCAAGTGAATTCCAAAATTCTGTTGGATAATTAACTGCTTCATCTGTTTCCACAAAAGTGTCAACAGACTTGTATGTGATTGCCTCACTTTGAATGTTAGACTGAATAATATTGTTAAGTTCGTAGACGTGTTTGTTCTTGGCTGCAAGAATAGCTCGTTTACTCAGCCAATAGTGATTCTTGTAATTTATTTGAATATTGGGAAATACCTTTTCAACTAATTCTTCCTTTGATGTCACTAAATTGCATGGATCGGAAATCGGAAACAATGAAATAAAATCGTAAAATATTTAGTATAGCGTGTGTTGCTTTTATGTCCAAAGATGGCGCTGTTTTTTAAAAAAAAAGCATGTTTTTACCTGTCACAGGTGTGAATCTATATAATGTAAGTATATAAAAACACGTGTATATTCGAATGCAACGTTGTGTCAAAATTTCAAAGCAATCAGTGAAGAACTTTCGGAGATTTGAGATTTTGAACAAACGAACATTTACATTTTTATTTATATAGATATATATGCGCCAGTTAGTTTATATATAAAGTAAAATAATAATAGCCACATGTGGGATTTAAGCATGGAAGATCATGACACTGACAGGAAGAGAATAGTAGAAATAACACATACAATAATGTCTGATATTTACTTTGGCATATGATGGTCAGGAATTGGTTGAATGCTCTACATGTATTAATTAATCTTCATAATAGTCCTGAGGCAGAATACTGCCTAGTAGTAGAAATAATCGTATCCAATGCTCTCTACTTAATATGTCATTTCAGAAGAAAGTAGCATGTGTTTCTCTTTGGGGGCTTAAAATACAACAACAAAACAACACCTTAGTATCAATGTCTCAAATATATAATAATTCTCCCTCCCTACCTCACTCCCCAAATCAAAGAGAGTGTGTTCCAAATGTGGCACAGAACAGGAAGGTTTGTGATCTTTTTAAAGTCAAGAATTCATTGTATCTTAGCAAACTTTCAACCGCATTTTCCTATTAGGCCCCACTTGGCCAGGTAGCCTTAGACCTAAGTCTATCTTCAAAGTCCATGACATAAAACTAACTTAAGGGAAACCAATTCCTTGTGAGACAGACACTAACCTGCTTTCACATTAAAAAGATGAATAGATGCCTAAGAAAACCATGAGCCCCTCATACAAGATTTGGTATCTTTAACATTCACAAACTGGAGTGAGGGAGAGCTGGAGAGAGGAGAGAAGGGGCAGGAGACACGTCTTGGCTTTCCCAGAGGCGGGCATAGGGCCTGCCAGGCTCAGGATAAAGCCCTTCCTCTGACAGCAGGACAGCCTGTCATAAGGCTGTGCTGCAGCACCGTGGACGTACCTTTCTCACGTCGGAGCTCTTTGGTTCGGTTGTCCAGGTTATAATTCTAGAAACAGCAAGCCTGGTCTCACTAGAGTTTATAAAGTCAGTTGGATCCATCTGTCTGGCAAGAGACTCAATGTACTTCAGGATTGCAACTTTGACCTGAAAGATCCAATCATCACAAACGTTAAGTATACTCTGTGAGTCTTTGAGTAGAATTCTTAACTGGTCATCAGAGAAAAGTAAACCCTACTGAAGCGACACCACCTTCCTGCTGGGTTTGTGGTTCCACATGGAGCCAGCAGCATCTATCAGGACAGGAAGCGTGGGGTGACTGAGTGAGTGTGGCACAGGAGGAGTGCCTGCAGCCCAATGCTCCTCGGTTCTAGAGCAGCGGCTGGCAGGGAAGGCATCCCCCCCGCTCCTCGCCTCACTGCAGGACGCGCAGAGGGCGGAGCCGATGTGGGGAGGCTAAGAGATTTTGAGCTCTTCCAAAGACTGGGATGGCAGTACAAGGCTGCAGCTCGTTTTGCTTTTTAGACAGTCTAGGCCATGTGTTGCAAGGCAGCATGTTCACTAACCAAGCTGATACTCCACCCTAACCTTTCCACTGATGTCCCCATTGTTTCCGACCTCAGGAGAAAAGGGCTTACCCTAAACCCCAATGATCAAAGAACAGGTGATGTACCTGACTTAACTCAAATGAACATGTATCTTGCCTCCAATTTAATCTTATTTTTACAGGTATGATTTTACAACATATAACAAGTTCATCATGTTAGAACGCTAATATTTCTAAAAACTCCAATAAGATACATGTATCTCAACAAATCAGAATTTTCTAGTTTAAATATTTAAATATTGTGACAGAGTAATAATATCCAAATGTGGGCAAGGATATGGAATAACTAGAACTCTCATAAAATTGCTGATAGGGACATAATACAACCATCTTAACTGTTTCAAATAAAGTTAAACATATGCCTACCCAATAAATCAGCAATTTCTCTACTGAGTACTTAACCAAAAGAAATTAAAGCAAGTCCACAAAGAGGCAGACAAGAATGCTCCCAGAAGATGTATTCATAACTGGCAAGGAAACCGATTCAACGGTCTAGTAGTTGAATTGTAAGGACAAATCATTACCAACCTTGAGGTTAGGAGTCTGAGTTTGATCCACAATAAATCTCATCAAAATGTTAAATTGTTGATCAAATGGAAAGGAGTCCCTGGGTAAAAAGAAAAAAGTGCTTGTTCTTTAAGAAAAATTTGTAAAAAACATCATATAAAACCATATAAAAACAAAAAATAAACTATTGTAGATTAACATATGTAAATGCAAGCCTGTTCACATTTTTTAAACAATACTTTTCATTTTATATTAAACTAGAGGCCCGGTGCATAAAATTTGTGCAGGGGGGTGGAGGTGGGGGAAGTCCCTCAGTCCTGCCTGCACCCTCTCCAATCTGGGACCCCTCAGGGGATGTCCGACTGCCAGCTTAGGCCCAATCCCCCTGGCAGTCAGACATGCCTCTCACAGTCCAGGGCTCTCGCAGTCCGGGACCCCTCAACTCCTAATTGCCCCCACCTGCAGCAGAGGTGGAAGAGGATCCCACCAACACCACTGCACTCGCCAGCCACGAGCCCAGCTTCTGGTTGAGCAGCACTCCCCCTGGTGGTCAGTGCACATCATAGTGACCGGTCATTCTGCCATTCAGTTGATTAGCATGTTAGGGTTTTATTATATAGGATACTAAAGTAATACGCATTACAGAAGACATTTTTAAAAAGAAAATCTTGTTAAATATCTCAAAACACATACTAAACTTACTTTGAGTATATTAGTTTAAAAATAAATACGAAGCAGTAAACTTATAAGGAAGAGATTTGTACTTGCCTGTTAGGGGTTTGCTCATCTTCTCTCCAGCTATCGTTCTAAATAATGCTTATCAAAAACACTGCCTATTTCCAAATCTTAGTTTTATACCCTCATTTGGCAGATTACAGCTGACCTTGCTTAAGCTAACTGCACTGCCTCCTTCTGGTGAGTGCTTATAATCACTACTTGGCATAATCACAAGAACAGCGCCTGTGGGGCACTCAGCAAAATCCCCACATGCAACTACAGAACATATATAGAAACTAGGGCCCTTGCAGGCCCCTCCTGCTCCCGTTCTTACCTGGTACCAATCCCTTTCCTTTAGTCATCTCACACCTTTGGTCCAACTGAGTGACACTGAGGGCTCTTGCCTAGTGAAAAGTCAGTGCTCTCTCCCCCTTAAAATGCTGCCATTACTAGTCTCAGTGTAAAACTGCATAATGGAGCCCATGTGACTAACAGGAAAGATACTGCAATGCAAACATCTATTACAATGGAGTCTGAGCAATTGCACCGCTGTCCTGTGACTCTTTTAGAGACTTTTTTCAATCTACAGCAGTAAAAAAAAAAAAAGGGGGGGGATACAGGTTCAAAACCATGAAAATCACAGACAGATGTGACATTTAAATAAAATAATACAAAAAAAATGTAAAGTGTGTGGCACATACTAGGTAGTAGTATTGGTAGCATTATGATCTAAACTAATAAAAGTGAAATATTAAAATTAACCGTTTCTCCGAGACAGGGTAAGCCACGCCCACCAGCCAATCAGAGCGGCTGTATGCAAATTAGCCCAGCCAACATGGCGGCCGCCACTCACGGACCTGAGTAAACAGCCCTTTCCATTGCGGCAGGAGCGAAAGTGAAGCTGCGCCCCTCAGCTCAGCTCCGAT
>PVJC01040363.1:0-15837 GCA_004026665.1 Murina feae
CGCGCGCCTCCGTACCTCTGTACTTTGCTTCCGCTGCTGCTCTGAGTCTCAGACTCTTCTCTGGTTGTAGGATTTTCACTCGGCCAGCCGTCCTGTGGGTGCGAGGGGTGTCCGTGTGTTCTTTTCGTGGTTTTTCTGAAATAGTTGTTCACAGCTGCATATGCGGTGTCTACCCTATGCCGCCATCTTGTTTCTCCGCTAACTGCGTTTTTCAGTATTACAGTTCTTTACCTATGAATAGGATCCCAAATTTGAGTAACCAGACTAACATATTATTGTATTATTTGTTTGCGCTGAACACTACAAGTTCTTACCAAGGTAGTGTGTGTGCGTGTGTGTGATTTTCTAAATTAAATTCATTTTAGAGACTATTTTTTAAACACAAATGGTGCTTACTACAGAAAGAGAACAAGAAAGACCTAGCCTTCAAATATCCTATGGATATTTTTAAAATATGTTTTTATTGATTTTAGAGAGAGGAAGTGAGAGGAATAGAGAGATAGAAACATTGATGAGGGAGAAATGCCAATTGGCTACCTCCTGCAATCCTCAACTGGGTATTGAGCCCACAATTCAGCATGTGCCTTGACCAGAAATCAAACTGTGACCTCCTGGTTCATAGGCTGACACTCAAACAGAGCCATACCAGCTAGGCCCTATGAATATTTTTTAATGATATCCCAGGATCTGTGGTCATGACCAAATTTTTTAGGGTAGGGAGGTTGAGTGAAATAAAGATTAAGGGAGAGAATACCTGGAACATAATTCTAGTCTTCATAACTCAGAGTTTGTATTTATGAAAGATGATCTGATTCAAAATAATTTACTTGTATTTTATTTTTATTGCATTAGATTTCAGTATTGAATATTTACTAAATTATATATTGATGAATTACATTAATCTAATCTAATAACAGAGTAATATGCAAATTAACCTTACTCCATTACACCTAAGTAATGCCCACCAGCCAAGCCATGCCCACCAGTCAATCAGAATGACAATATGCAAATTAACCCAGCCAAGATGGTGGCTGGCAGCCACAAAGATAGAGCAAACAGGAGGCCAGGAATGGAGGAAACTGCCTGCCTAGGCCAGCTGTGGCCTCCACTCAAGGAAAAAAAGTTTCAATTATAGAAGCCACAGAGCTAAAGCAAATAGGAGGCTTCGTTGCCTGCCTAGGCAGGCTGTGGCCTCCGCTCAAGGCAACAAAGTTTCAATTATGGAGGATAAATAAACCCCAGAAACCTGCTTCCAGCCAGCCTCACTGGGACCTTGGGTCAATGGGAGCTGTGGGCAGCCTGCAAACAGCTCTCAGTCCCTCACCCAGGCTGGCCAGGCACCCCAGTAAGGACCTGAACCCTGAAGGGACTGTGGACAGCCTGAAAACGGCCCTCATCCCCTCACCCAGGCTAGCCACACCCCCATGGGGTGAGGGTTCCCACTGGGAGGCTTGGCCAGCCTGCAAACAGCCATCAGCCCCTCACCTAGGCTGGCCAGGCACGCCAGCGGGTGGACATCCCCTGAAGGATCCCAGACTGTGAGAGGGCACAGGCCGGGCTGAGGGACCCTCCCCCTCCAGAGTGCACAAATTTTTGTGCCCTGGACCCCCAGTAATATTATAAAATTAAACATTTGAAATAGTACCATGCTCAACTATGGAAATGAGTGAATATTTTTCATAAACAAGTTTTAAGTTGTTAAAAGGAAAAAATATGGACTCAAAAATATGTGAAAGGTGTAAACTTTTAAATTCTCATAATTTAAAATATAATTCTTCTCAAAATCTATTTTTGGAGAATATCAAATATCACTATTAGGAGTACTTAGGGAATGATTTTCCTTACAGGCAGTTCACATAGAGCCAGGGATCAGCATTCCAGTGTTTTAAAATTTCTTATTTTTGCCTTAGCTGGTTTGGCTCAGTGAATAAAGTGTCAGTCTGTGAAATGAAGGGTCCTGGGTTTGATTCCAGTCAAGGGCACATTGATATCTTTATCTCTCTCTCTCCCTCTCCCTTTCAAAACCTGTGATTTTCTATGACACCATGATGCCTTCTTAAAGACAGAACATTCTATGTAGAAAAGATAATTGTTCCCAGAAGCTCTAGCTACTTTATGAATAATTTCTTATTAATCTTTATAACACCTAACATAGCAAAAATTCTAACCATTTAACAGCTAGAAAAAGCAAGGCTCAGAGATGGTACTATCATTACCATGTTAACAAGAGAAGTTACTATATGGTATTGTTATTGTTACTATATGGTGTTGTTATATGCAAAGAAGCAATCCACCTTTAGAAAATATGCTCTTTCAATACTTTGATAATTAATTATTAATATGATTTGAGCCAAAAATTCAGTACATCTTATTGGTTGTTATGGTCTAAACACCCATACAGACAATCCTTTCAAAAGATTTTTGTCTTTTTGTTATTATTGAGCATGCTTCCTTTCTAATAGACCACAATTTCACTGAAGAATGTAATTAGTGGAATGAAGAAAATGCACTCAATAATACAAAATTTACCGATACTATTTCATCTAGAATGGTGACACTGAATATAACCTTGATTATCTTTTTTCCTTTTAGTTGAACAGTAAAAAACACAAGACATGCTTGTTATTCTACTTTTAAACATTTTGGTGAAATATAGCAGTTCAGATAATTGAAACAGCTTCATTGTAGTGAGATTACTTTTTCTTATTTAACTCCTTTTCCTTTTATGCTATAGAACTAATAGAACTGATTTGTTAACTATGTTTAAAGTGTTCACACTGACCATCTATTCCACCTAAATAACACTGAAGTTTAAACATCAGCTCACACCCCTTGTACATTTATATACCCTTCTACCTCAGTCAATAGTCATATTCAGACTAATTGGCCAAATAGAGTCTGTGATAAATTGCCCAGTGCAGAGAGCTGTTGACACTCTGATTCTAAAACATATAGCTTTGATTATAACTTTTGCAGCAATTATTGTTTCAGAGACATAACTGTCAGCAAGTCATTGAGTATAGCTTACACACAGGGCAGTTGTAGAACTGATGTCAATTGAAAATTCAACATCCCTTATTTTCACTTATCTTGCTTCTCCCAGAATGTCAATGGTCGTATGCTTTCTGTAGTAAAGTATTTCCCATGTGTGCCTACTTTGTCTTTATTTGCCAACATTGGCTTTACCAGGAATAAGTCTGAGGGCTGGATAGTTTTCTTAGGTGTTATGAACACATAACCTCAATGAAAGACTGGAGTATAAAGTAACAGTGCAAGATGTATATTATAAGTAAAGAATTCATAAGGCTACAATTAGTAGAAACTCTTTACAGTGGCTTAAGAAAATAGTAGTTTTCTCACCAAATAAGAAGCCTGGAGGTAGGCAGTTCTTGGCATTCGTTTAGTATTGCATTAATACAAGTACAAGCAAACCTTGTTTTATTGCACTTTGCATTATTGAGCTTCACAGATGTGGCATTTTTTTAAAAAATGGAAAGCAAGACCCTTCACCAGCAAAAAGGTTATGACTTGCTTTATTGCAATACTCACTTTATTACCATAGTCTGAAACTGAACCCATGATATTTCCGAGGTATGCCTGTAGAGTTTAGTAGGAATAAGAAGTTAATCACTTCTTCAATGCATCTATATCCCATTCAGAATTAAGTCTAAATTCATGAACATCTCATACCATGATCAGTCTTTCCCACATAAGCAGTCTCATATTTTTAACCATGCACTGTCTACTTCTATATACACACACTAACACTTCAGCCATATCAAACTACATAAAAGACCAGTTTTCCACCTTTTCTCATGTATCTTATTCCTTTTCTTCTTGTTCACTCTACTTGTAATACTCTCTATCCCCCATCCTTGGTGAACTCTCTCTTCTTTCAACTTAACGATCATCTCTTTTAGGAAAACTCTTACTTGGCCTCATCACACTTTTTATAATCTACATCTTCCTTAATTCAAGCCTTTATTACAGTGTATTTTAACTGATTTCTTACATGTCTGTATCCTCCATTAAACTGAGCAAACTGAGGGCACAACCTTTGTCCCATTTGTCTTTGTATTTCAAGCACCTATCATCATACCTGCATATAGTAGGGTCACATAAATGTTGAGTGAGTAGTCACTTAAGAGCCTGAGCTTGACTTTCCATGCTAAGGAATATGACCATCTTGCTCATAATGCTTAGTGCCTTTTATATAGTATAGCTTCATAGATTTCATTCCTTGCTCCTTCTCTGTAAACTAAATTCAAGACATGGAAATTGCTTCTAAAGTTGTATTAATAGCTGGTAACACAGCTGGTTGGGGCTTCTGGAGGATACATTAGTCCACAAGGAAGAATATATTTTCTTGGCGCCTACAAAGTATGTTTTAATCCTAATACATAAAAAAATCAATTTGTTAATAACAACATAAGTGATATTTGGAATTTAAGTTTTAGAAAGCCTTTGCTAAAATGTTGCAGCTATTTTTTGTAAAGGGAGGGGAGTATCTGCATTAGATCCATGAATGAAAAAAATGCTTTAAATGAAAAAACTTTTGAAATTTGAGTGAAGTCTATACTCACTGTTGCTGTCTTAGTTTCAATAATGTGTTCTTGTGTTGTGAGAGGTCAACAATAGGGAAACTGGATAAAGAATATTTGGAAAGTTTGTACTATCTTTGCAACTTTTCTGTGAATCTAAAAACATTCCAACTAAAGATTTATTTTTAAAAATAGGCAGAAGTTTTACAACAATGTGATATTAATGCCATTGAACTGTACACTTAAAAATAGTTAAATGGTGAATTTTACATTATGTGTATTTTACCACAACAAAAACAAATAGGAAGAATACTAACTAGGTGTGATGGGAGAGAGGTAGAGTAAGGGGAGTGAGATGTTTTCAAACAATTTTTGTATGTCTGTAATGTTCCAGGCACTGTACCAGAAAAAAAAAAGTTGTTTTTTATCTCTACTGCTACTGATGAGTTCACCAAGGTTGCATTAGTTTAGATAATATCAAATCTTGGCCCTACTCCAGGTCTGCTTTAATCCATGCTTAAGAGAAAGAGGCTCTGGATTATATAGTTTTTAAAGAGTGATTAACATAAGTGCAATAATCAGCCAAGTTTGATAACCACTGCTCTAAGGCTTTTATATCCACTACCTTTAAACAACTATTTCTCTTAACTTAAAGATGAAAGTGGGCAGTGTAGGATCTTCTTTAATGTGGACCCTGAGAACTGAAAAGACTCTTACAGCCCAAGGTCAAAGCCTTGAATATTGCAGTGAAGCTAGCTGAGCATGGTCAAAGGAGAAATGTCATAGAACTGGATCAAATATAGTCCATGTAAAGCTTCAACTTGAGAAGGGTAATTTTCCCTGAAATTTTTCTTTGTATATTACAAACTGATTTCAACTCTACAGCACCAACTAAAATATTTGGCTACTTCTTGTCTTTTTTCTCCATAGATGTTATTGACTGCAGAGACCTCTGGTCACCAGGGAATTTTCAGATAAAGTAAAAAGGCAATTAGAGGCTGGCAAGGTGAATGGATTGAGGCAGTATGCTCAGAAGTTCAGAAAATAAGCAAGTAAATACTTAAGGAAACAAACAATCATGTTTCCTATTTCACTGAGAAACAGAAGCAATTACAAGAGACTTCCCCAGCCTTCCAATACTACATCTCCTCACCTACTTATATATCTGCTCATATACTGTCTTTTCCACTGTAAGTGGGATGAACTGTGCTCCTACCTAAAGATTAATCTGTCCACTTCTTGCATTAGACTCCAAACTCTCTCACTCTCTTACTTACTAACATAAGGATATTGCTCCAGCAATGCTACCTACTCCCTCCTGAATTTCTTTTTCAATCCTCATCCAAGGATATGCTCCTATTGATTTTCAGAGAGAAGAGGGAGAGAGAGAGAGAGAGGGAGAGGGAGGGAGAGGGAGGGTGGGAGGGGGAGAGAGAGAGAGAGAGAGAGAGAGAGAGAGATTGGCTGCTCCTATATGTTCCCCAACTGGGAATTGAACCCACAACCTTTTGGTGTGTGGGTTGATGCTCCAAACAACTGGGCCAACCAGCCATGACCCTCTTTCCATTTCCTACCAGATATTTCACTTCAGAATACAACTATGCTGCTACTTCCCCATCAATATATATATATATATATATATATATATATATATCAAAACAAAATCACCAAAACCAAAAATCAGTTGATCCTCATGATCACTTTTCCCTCTTTGCCATCTATCACCACATTCTTCTGCCCACTTCACAGCAAAGCTCTTGAAGATCGTTGTCTATATAACTTGTTTTATATTAACTCCAACATTTTCCCTTGAATCCAGGTTATTGCCTCTGCTTCTCCACCAGATGTGTTCTTGGTTAAGGTCACCACTGACTTCTGTATTACTTAATCCAAGGGTCAGTCCTTATTTCTCAGCTCACTAGACTTAGCAGCATTTGACACAGCTGATTCCTACTTCCTCTGAGTAACACTTTCTTCACTTGGCTCTCAGGGTCATATTTTCCTGCTACCTCACTGGCTGCTCCTTCTCAGTTTTCTGATTCCTCCTCACCCTCCTGTCTTCTAAATTTTGGAAAGTACCAGGCTCATTCTTGGACTGCTATTGTTATTTATACTCATCCCACTGGAAATCTCTTTAGTATCTTAATTTAAATGTCTATATATTTACTGGTGTTTTCCAGATTTATAATGCCACCCTGGAGCTCTCCTGCAAACTCCATATTAATATATCTAACTGCGTTCTTGACATACTCACTTAGATATCCAGTATATCTAACTAAACCACTAATATTCTTCCCTGAACAAGTTTCTTCTGCAGTTTTCTCCATCTCAGTTCATGGAAAGACTATCTTTCTAGTTTCCCATGCCAAAAACCTATAATAAATCTTGAATCTTCTTTTTCTCACACCCCAAATACTATCTATCTTTTATAACTCATCGTGACTAGTTTTATCTTCTCCAATGTAACATCCATACTGTAGCACAGTAAAGATTTAGAAAATGTAACTTCAGCACAATATTGTTCTGTTTAAAATACCTACATTTTTTAGCATGTCATTCAATTGTTTATATGACCTGCCCCTATCCTGTCTCTCATTTCACTCTTCCCTCATCCCAATGTCCTATGATCCAGCCCTACTGGCATCTTTGCAATTAAGCCACCAGGTGCTTTAGGAAATCATATATTTTTCATACTTTTTGTTCTCCCAGGATGGGTTATTTCTTGAGTCCTTGAACGTGTGTTTGGAAGATACTTACCTGTTCATTGGCAGAATCTGTGCATTAGTTCATTGGCCTGTGAGAGAAGAACTTCAGACCAAGGAATTTATGTTACATGAAAGGAAGTGTAGCAGTGGGCACATAATCATGAGAGCTACCAGTCCTATCACATATCACATCACCAAGATGCTACCAGCTTGAGAGTGATGAACTAAATAGACACAGATGAGGCATGATCTTCAAAGACACTGAATGTTGCTCTAAATTAAGCAGTAATGTCTTAGTCCATTTGGGTTCTTGTACTAAAATACTGGGTAGTTTATAAACAACAAAACTGTATTTCTCACAGTTCTGGAGGCTAGGAATTTCAAGATCAAAGTGCCAAAATGATTGCATTCTGGTGAGAGCCTTCTTCCTTGTTCACAGCCAGTGACTTCTAGCTGAGTCATGGTGGAAGGGGCTAGGTATCCCCCTGGAGACTCTTTCATAAGGGCACTAATCCCATTCATGAGGGTTCTGTCCTCATGACCGAAACACCTCCCAAATGTAACTTCAGCACAATATTGTTCTGTTTAAAATGACTACATTTTTTAGTGTGTCATTCAATTGTTTATATGACCTGCCCCTATCCTGTCTCTCACTTCACTAATACCATTACATTGATAATTAGGATTTCAATATATGAACTGGGGTGGGGGAGGTGGGAGAGACAAACATTCAGACCATAGCAGTCATTATATTGAACAATTTTTCCAGTATTAGAATTCATGAGTCCAGAGTCCAGAAAACAAGGGGTATGAGTAGAAATGATCTCCACTCGCCATCGCTTCAAGTCACCCACTTTCAGGATTTGTCCTTCTTGTTCCCACAACTCTGGATCCTGAAGGTTTAGGAATCTTGGTTTCCAGAGAGGGCTGCTATTTCACAATGAGACTGAGAGGTTTTGTTTCATAATCAGAGGACCCACTTGTGTTTCTCTTGTTATTTTCTTCCTCAGTTTTGACAGTAAATGAACAGGTGCAGCAGCCATGGCCTGAGAATAGCTTGACAACTGGAGCCTCAAACTGCTTAAGGATAGTGGTATGGGTCACCCCACAAGATAATCCACAGAGACTATGAAAGGTGATAGTTGAGGGACATATTTATCTAGAGTGGATACTGTAGGATGGAGATGAGAATCAGATGGGGCCTGTATACCAGATTCAGCTTGGTGGCAGTGATTAATCCTGGAAACTTTCCTTTTAGATGTTTTTCCTCAAGAAAAGCCCACTAAACTCAGATTTATAAGAAGCAGATCCAGAAGTTCTATGACACACATAGATTTGAGTGGAACAAACGGTGGATAATAATAGAAGCTGTAGTATCTTTTACACAATTCTCTTTCTCCCTAATACCTACAAAACTGAAATATCATCCCAGCTCTTGAAAGTATAGGTGGATGGGCTGGCAGTTTTTAGCTGAGTTTCTTTTTATGGGTTTCCCTTGGCTAAAGAGATGTACTTTTCCTAAGGTTTTATTTATCTTCTCTGAGTGGCTGGGGGAGAGGGAGCCTGGCTTCTTGCAATGACTGGCAAATGCAGGGATACATAAACCCATACTTCTTACCTCAGTTTGAGAAAACGCTTGAGGGCCATTCCATTTCAAGTGATCCCCTGGAGATGAGCTGGGACATTTTGCTGTTACTGTATCACAGACCAACTTCTTTCTAATCTGTCTTATTTACTACCTTATAGGTATAGCTTCTGAGAACAGCCCAACACATCTGTTGCATTCCAGTCTCTGTGAATCTGCTTCTCAAGGACTCCAGCACATGTCAAATGCTTATTCCATTCTCTCTTTCCTTTTATAGCCTCACTATATATCATATTTGCATTATTTTATGTAGGTATTCCCCATTTAGACTCTATGCCCCCTTGTGAGCAAGGAATATCTGCTTGTTCAATGTGTCAACAGCACCTAGCAGAGCATTTGTCTAATGAAAAATGATTTTACCCTGGGATGCTGAATTTCAGCCTGGGGTCAGAAGGACATGCAAGTGAACAGGGTGTTAAATGGAGTTAGGATATGTGGTAGGATCATTTGTGTAAATCAGTGTAAGTAAAATAGAAAAATTGAAAACCATTAGTTTATGAATAAGATTTCCCAAAATGCCTGTTACCTCAGCAAATTTTCAAATTTCTTCTAAAGAGTTTTCCATTGGCTAGTCATCCACATGGATAAATCTGGGAATTTTTTGGTGAGGGTAAAGTGATTACTCTTATTGTTTATTATTGAAAAATATTTATAATTAATTTAAAGAAACTTATGGATCATTGAATGATTTCTTACACTGTTTTTTTAAATATATTTTATTGATTTTTACAGAGAGGAAGGGAGAGAGATAGAGAGTTAGAAACAGCGATGAGAGAGAAACATCAACCAGCTGCCTCCTGCATACCCCCTACTGGGGATGTGCCCGCAACCAAGGTACATGCTCTTGACTGGAATCGAACCTGGCTGACACTCTATCCACAGAGCCAAACTGGTCAGGGCACACTGTTTGTTTTTAAGTCTTAATATTTTAAAAGAATTGCTAAATCTTGATACATATCTAAAAAGAGTAATCCTAAGCTCATTGGCAAAAGGCATGACTCTTTTTTCAGGATAAGTATCATTATTCTAATGATGCCTCTTTGATATGAGAATTACTCGGTAGGTCTGATAGAGATATTTAATTTTTAAGCAGACTGCTTTGCATGCTGTACTTGCTATGTATGCCTATTTTTTTCAAGTGCGCAATATACCAATTTACTCTTCAAAGAGTGGTGAAGCAGTATTATTAGATTTTCTGATGTTTTAGTTCTCTTCTATAGAGCATATTTGCAAAGTTAATATACTTAAGAATTTATAAATATATTAAAATTCTCAATTCAGCTTTAAGTTTGTGATATTGTGTTGCCTGAGACACTGTTAGTATAGTTTCTTAATGACACAGAGTTTCTTTGTAGTCGAATCTTTCATGTGGATAGTGCTATTCTGTTGTCATCATATTTGATGATTGTAACAGCAATTCCATGACAAAAAATTAAAATTGATTCCATGAGAATAATGCCACACACTGATTGACTGAATATATCACTGTTACACTGACTGGTTAGGTATTGTGTAAACATGGCATATTTCTAAGGATTTGAACAAATTAAGAATATCTAATAGATATGTAGTTGTCATAGAAAACCAGCAGAAACACATATTTTAAATATGAAATATATAAATATCCATTTTCAGAAAATCCGCTAGATTAGGAGCGAGATCTCTTCAATTCTAGTCTAGGTCTTATTACTAAAAAGATAAACGGAGACAAGTCCCTTTACTTTGCTTGGACTTGATAGTAGTAAGTGTGACCATGTACTGAATACCTTCTGTCATCTCATTTTATACCCCAAACAGCTCTTTTTTTGGATAGGTATTGTTATACCCATTTTACAGATTAGAACACAGAGGTTCAGAGAATTTAAATTGCTCAAGCTTGCTTTTATTCTTCAACAACATTCTATTTTCTCATTTTTCATACAAAAGTAAGCAATCATACCTACCCTGCCTGTTTTACGAGAGAGAGAGAGAGAGAGAGAGAGAGAGAGAGAGAGAGAGAGAGAGAGAGGAGAGAGAAAATGAAATAAGATGATGATTGTGGGAAAAGTTATGTAAATTGCAAAGTGCCTTTAAAAGTCATCATTACTGACTCAGACTTGTTGAATTATGTGCTTAAATTATACCATCAGAACCTTTGTTAAGTTATTTATGCCTTTTTGAAGAAAATGTATCCTCTTGAAGGGAAAAATTATACATGAGAATGACAAGAAAGAGCTATCTATGAGGTAGAACAAATCAAGATATTTGTTTAAAGGTTTTATACTGGAGGCTAGGGAGTGACTTTTGGAGAGGTATAAGAAAGAGATAGGTCAAAGAATATGAATCCATCCCCTTTTGTTTTAAAAACAGTCCCTGCATTTTATTTGGTCATCAATCCCTTCACTGAGACCTTGTAGATTCTGGAGTAGGTCTGGCCTTTAGGGGTCCTTTGAAGTCAGTATTATCATGTCATTTCAAAGACAAGAAAAATCAAGTCTGTTGATAATAACTAATATGCCCTCAAACACATATTTGATAGCATCGCCAGACTATGAACCCGGTGTGCGTGATTTCAAAGTTTTTCTTCTAATCACTAGCTTAAACTGCAGTATTGTGTGTCATTACTGTATGAGGGCTCCAGGAAGCCCAAGGGGAAGGAAGAAGCTCATCCTGTAACTGTTTGTTGAAATCTTTAGATGTGGAACTGTGGTTTACTTTTGCTTCCTTGACATTCTCATGTCTTTCACACATACATTTTGTTTGTCTTAGGAAGGAATATTATTCCTCCTTGTCTTTTGTGTGTGAAACAAAACCAAGTTTAAAGACTGACATTCTTCAGGCTGGGAAAAATAAAGCCATCTGTTCAACAAATAGGCATTAACCACCTACTATCTACCAGGTGCTGAAATATGTATTGAGATCACAAAGATGGGAAAATTATTGAAATATAATGACATTTCTGAAATAATGATATGCAGTAAGTGCCATAAGAACACGGTGAACCGAGTGACTACTTTGAATGCATTTTATTTAAATTTAAGTGTAAAATAATTTGTTTTGTTCTATCTTTTAATACCAGCACTGCCATATAATTCTTATGCTTTCCATTTAACTAAAAAGGTATTTATTCAACATTCTTATTTTACATGTGTATAGAAATAAAATAAGCAGCTATTTCAGTACTTCAAAATCCTAGAAATCCTATATAATAAAGAGCTAAAATGCTAATTAAACTAAAAAGTGGAATGATTGTTCCAGGCGATGCCAAGGCTGCAAGGGTTGGCTGAGGCTGTGAGGTGCTGTGAGGGCCGAGCCTCTTCCAAGAATTTTGTGCATTGGACCTCTAGTTGCCGTATATCTTCCTATCATAAGGTTGAACAAGCTAACTAAAATGTAAAATACCTTTGCTTTTTGGCTACTTTATAAAAAAAAAAAAATCAGTATCCGATAGAGAATACTTGATTGGCTTTTGATGACATCATAGGGATTTCAGGGACCAAATTTTCCACTTCTTCGTACATTTTGAAGTGCTGCTCAGAAAGTGCATGTGCCATCAGGTGTAATCTGAAGGAGCAAGGTCTGGTGAATACAGCAGGTGGGTTAATACTTCTCAGGCAAGATCTTTTTGTTATGGAGGCAACCTGTGAGAGAGAGACGACCACCAGAGCCAAAAGGATAGAATTTAGGAGCCTTTATTCAGCTGGCTGGCTGGTCTGCAGTGCCAGTACCCCACCAAAGTGAGGACTGACACTGCAGCCCTGACCAGATGCAGAAGCAAGCTTTTACTCACAAAAACCACATAAAGGTGATGCACAAAGTTTATTGCTCTATTTGTCAACACAAGATACAGACTCATAAGTTTTGGCTAGAGTATGACTATTTCCTTATCTCAAGCAGTAGCAATAAGTCCTACTGAGCTGCAAATGAGCTGACATTTACATTTTAACGTGTCTTTAACTGGTTTTGAAGTGTGTGATGGTGCATTATCATGAAGCAAAATTACTTTGTCATCTCTTCTGGCCCATTCTGGTCATTTCACGATCAAAGTGTGGTTCACATTGATTATTTGTTGTCGGTAGTGATTAGTATTAAAGGTTTCACCTGGTTTTAGAAGCTCATAATACACCACACCTTCCTGATCCCACCCAATGCAGAGCATTGTCTTCTTTCCAAAGCGATTTGGCCTTGTAGTCGATGTTGATGGTTGACCTGGATCAACCCATGATTTTGTGCATTTGGGATTCTCAAAATAAATCCACTTTTCATCGCCAGTCACAATTTGATGCAAAAAAAGTTTTTTTTTGTCATTGAAGCAACATTTTACTAATGACTTTTCAGTTTTCCATTTGTCTTTTGTTCAGTTGATGTGGCACCCATTTTCCTTCCTTTAAAATATTTCCTATTGCTTGTAAACGATCAGAAATTGTTTGCTGAGCAACGTTTAATTTTTCTTCAAGTTGTTTTTGAATTTGACATGCATCTTCATCCTATAATGCTTGTAATGGTTGGTCTTCAAACTTTTTCAGTTAACCTGGATGTTCTTTGTCTTTCACATCAAAATCATCACTTTTAAAGCATTTAAACCAGCATCCACAAGTATCTTGAGATGGAGCATGTTCACCAGAAGCTTCCTGAAGTATATGATAACTTTCAGCACTTTTCTTTAAAATAAAGTAATGAATTAAAACTTCCTGCAAATGCTCTTTTTTTGGCACGAAATTTGACATTTTAAGAGTAAAAATATCTATGATGTTAATACCTTCAGCAAATTTGACATATGAACTCTTGAAGCTTGCTGTCAATACAAAATAGCATGTGAATCAAACCGCATATATATCAACATATGTGTAACTCCATCTATTGAAAAAAATCCGCATTATTAACTGGTACACCTGGTATATTCCCAGAAGTTGGATCACTGAGTCAAACAGCAGTTCCACTTTTAATTGTTTGAGGAAACTCCATACTGTTTTCCACAGTGCCTATACCAGTCTGCATTTCCACCAGCAGTGTATTAGAGTTCCCTTTTCTCCACATCCTCTCCAGCACTTTCTGTTTGTGCCTAAGACTACTGTTTTTGTTTGTTTTGTTTATCTTCAAGAGGATATTTTTCCATTCATTTTTTTTTTCCGAGAGAGAGAGAGAGAGAGAGAGAGAGAGAGAGAGAGAGAGAGAGAGAAAAACATTGATGTAAGAGAGACATCACCCTTCACACACCCCTTTCAGGTCCAGGGATTGAGCCTGCAACCCAGGTATGTGCTCTTGACCAAAATCAAACCTGAGACTCTTCAGTCTGAGGGCCAAAACTCTACCCACTGAGCCAAACTGGCTAGGGCTAGAATACTATTTTGAGGACTTGGCAAACAGTATTTCTTTGAAAACTATTTATGACACATGCTATCCTCTAATCATCAGTTTACTTGCTTATATGAGGTAAGATGGGGAAAAGTTATGGTTGATCGGATGCTATACCAGTGGGTCTCATCTTTCAGTGCACATTAGAATTATGTGAGAGGTTTTTTAAACTAATGATACTAAATAAAGCCCACATCCAGAGATTCTGATTTCATTGATTTAGGGGTATAGACTGGGAATTAGTATTTTTTAAATTTATGAGAGAGAGAGAGAGAGAGAGAGAGAGATTGTTGTTCCATTTATTCATGCATTCATTGGTTGATTCTTTTATGTGCCCTGAACGGGGATCAAACTCACAATGTTGGCACAAATTGGGATGATGCTCTTACCAACTGAGCTACCTAGTCATGGCCATGATTAGTATTTTAAAAATGCATCCCAGGCAGTCAAAATTGAGAACCATTATAAAGGGTGATATATCATACACTATGTAGTCTACTTCCTTATGAATGGGTTAATTTTAGCATTATAGGACCACTCCTTATATTACATCACCTTGAGGGAAATTTACATACTGTCATATTGGCTGAGTACAAACTATCTTTAATATTATTGGTAACCTTTATTTGGCTTTGTAGTAGTTGAGAACATCATTTGACTTTGTAGCAATTAAGCTCATATTTTTCATTCTTCACCTATATCTTAGAGAGATCTCTCTTGACCTTGTTCTTGAGATCATTACTGTGGCAGCACTAAGTGGCCTCTGAATATCTCTCCAGGGCTGTGTGTCTCCCCATCTTGATGTGGTCTCTCATTTGATTCCCTAACATGGTGTACTAAATAAAAATGTTTGCCCGGGAGATAGCAAGATGGCGGCATAAGGTAAACACCGTAGATGCAGCCGTGAAAAAACTATTTCGGAATAACCAAGAAAAGAAAACACGAACACCACTCACACCCACAGGAAGGCTGGCTGAGTGAAAATCCTACAACTAGAAAAGAGTCTGAGACTCGGAGGAGCGGCGGAAGCAAAGTGCAAAGACGAGGGTACAGAGACGCGCGCACGGGGCTCGGGGAGGGAGCTGGTGCCGGGGACGCAGTTCTTTTCCAAAATGGAGAGAGCCACAAGTCCCCATCGGCTCTGAACTCCAGTTCCAAGTGAGTTCCTGAAGGCCCAGACACCCAGAGAGGGGGAACTGACTGGCGCCGGGAGGAAATCCAAAGCGGGTTTCTCTCAGCGTTGCTTGCAACAATTACCGTGGGACACAGAGACCTGGTGTCTCTCAGCACAGGGCTGAGAAGCGCCATAGCTGTTTGCTCCACCCTGCCCTGCAAACTCCCTGAGGCCCCGCCCCTCCCTAGCTGCGCGCGGCGGTTCGGGTGAAGGGGTGGCAGCGACGATCCGGTCCGCGGCTTAGAAGATTGTGGACTCCCCGGACGCACTGAGTGCAGCGCGGGCTGTGGGGCAACGGGGCGGCGGAAGACCAGTGGCGCTGTAGCACTGCTATTCGCACTGATCACTGACCGGGAGAGTCGGGGACTGAGAATCGTGCACAGACCCTACAGCTTGGAGACGCCAAGTGCAGTAGAAACGCCATTGTGAATCGCTCCA
>PVJC01040364.1:0-15827 GCA_004026665.1 Murina feae
CAGCTTCACTTTCCCTCCTGCCGCAATGGAAAGGGCTGTTTACTCAGGTCCGTGAGTGGCGGCCGCCATGTTGGCTGGGCTAATTTGCATACAGCCGCTCTGATTGGCTGGTGGGCGTGGCTTACCCTGTCTCGGAGAAACGGTTAATTTTAATATTTCGCTTTTATTAGTTTAGATATAAAAAGTAAATATATTAATATATAAAAAATAAAAAAGATAGCTTGTAGGGACCTGAAGAGCATTATACTAAGCAAAATAAGCCAGTCAGAGAAAGACAAACATCACATGATCTCACTCATATGTGGAATCTAATAAACAAAATAAACTGATGAACAAAATAGATCCAGGAACATTAAAACATGCAACAGACTGACAAATTTCAGAGAGAAGTGGATGTGCGAGAAGATATTAACCAAAGAACTTATATGTATATACTAACGACCTGGTGCACGAAATTCGTGCATGCAGGCAAGGAGAGTGTCCCCTCAGCCCAGCCTGCACCCTCTCCAGTCTGGGACCCCTCAGGGGATGTCCAACTGTCCCTCACAATCTGGGACCACTGGCTCGCCTGCCTGACTGCCTGATTGCCCCTAACCCCTCTGCCTGTCTGCCTGATAACCCCCACGGCTCCCCTATTGGCCTAATCACACCTAACTACTCTCCTGCTGGCCTCATTGCCCCTAACCTCCTCTGCCTCACCCCATATCTGGGACCCAGGATTCCCTCCTCTGGCCACAGCCACAGAGCACCATGGGTGGGCGGCTTCGCCTGGGCCGCAGCCGCAGGCACCTGGGTCCACGAGACAGGGGGCTTGTCCTTCTCCTGGGCCGCAGCATGGCTAGTCCCCATTCCTCTCTTGAGAGCTTATTTGTGCCTGGCTGATCCCCATTCCTCTCTCCCTAGTATTGAGTGTCTAAGCTGTTATGGCATGATGACCATTTGCATATTAACTCTTTATTATAGAGGACTAGAGGCCTGGTGCACAAAATTCATGCACTGGGCGGGGGTTCTCTCAGCCCAAGCTGCACCCTCTCCAATCTGGGACCCCTTGGGGGATGTCCAACTGCCGGTTTAGGCCTGATCCCTGTGGGTTAGTGTTAGGGTTAGGGTTAAGGTTATAGCTCTGCCCAAGATAGGGTTAGGGTTAGGATTAGGGTTAGGGTTAGGGTTATGGCTGTGCTCAGGATAATGTTAGGGTTAGGGTTACTGGTAGGGTTAGGGTTTATGGTTAGGGTTAGGGTTTAGGGTTAGGGTTAGGGTTAGGGTTATGGCTCTGCCCAGGATAGTGTTAGGGTTAGAGTTAGTATTAGGGTTAGGGTTATAGGAAGCGTTAGGGTTTAGGGTTAGAGTTATGGTTTGTGTTAGGGTTAGGGTTACAGTTAGGGTTTGGGTTAGGGTTATGGCTCTGCACAGGATAGTGTTAGGTTTACGGTTAGCGTTAGGATTAGGGTTAGGTTTAGGGTTAGGGTTATACCTCTGTCCAGGATAGTGTTAGGGTTAGGGTTAGGATTAGGATTAGGGTTAGTGTTAGGATTAGTGGTAGGGTTAAGGTTAGTGTTATTGTTTAGGGGTAGGGTTAATGGTTAGGGTTAGATTTAAGGTTTAGGGTTAGGTTTATGGTTAGGGTTAGGGTTAGGTTTATGGTTATGCCTCTACCCAGTCTAAACTGGCAGTGGGACTTCTCTCACAATTCAGGACTGCTGGCTCCCAACCACTCCTCTGACTGCCTGTCTGATTGCCCCCAACCACTTCTTCCGACCAGCCGGATCACCCCCTAACCATTCTGCCGGCCTGATTGATGCCTAACTGTTCCCTGCCAGCCTGTTTGCTCCTAACTGCCCTCCCCTGTGTATTCTCTCTTTATTAGATAGAGTTTTTTCTTTAATATACTGGGCACTGTACCTGCTATGGCTTTGACAAACCAGTAAAAATGTAAACGCAAACTGAAAGTGTCATAAAATAACTCCTTAAATAGGAATTTCTTGAGATCTTGGAAAGGTGATATCATGTGCTTGTTTCTTCCTTTTTTCCTTCTCTTTCTTTGTCCTGATGTTTCATCTTTTGTCCTTTCTTTTCTCCTTTTATTCCTTCTCTGTCCTCTCTTTCTGTTAACCTTTCCATTGGTAGAATCTTCAGTACTTGAATCTGTCTCACTTCCAGAAGACAAAGAAGACGGAAACACACTGTCATCTGAAGAAAAAGATGATCTATGTTGGGATTGGTGGTGCTTCTGGTTTTGCTCTTTTCCCTGTTTGTCATTTCTGCCGGCCCTGGCATCTTTAGGACTTGTGCGTGGGCACTTCTTACTTATGTCTACAAAACCTGCCTGCCTTGGTGAAAACTGTGGGGGAAAAGGTCTTCCTGGGTGGGCTCAAGCCGGGCCGGAGGTGCTGAGGAACCAGGGCGGGGAGCGCCTGCACTGCTGCTGGGGAGCCCTCCAGACCATGGGGTACTCTCTAGTAATGTAACTGCAATGTAGCAATTTGCCTTTAGAAATTAGTTGTAAGTTACTTCTGATGTGAAACCCTACCTCAGACATTTCCTTTGCGGTTTGTAAAGATTTTAACCAAAACCCATCTACCTCCCTAACCTGGTTACAAGTTTCTGCCCAATGGGAGAAGTTTGCTGGGCAGCTTTCCCCAGATACCCACCTCCTCCGCCTCCCCGCTCCAATTACTGGGCTGGGGGCAAGGAAAGTTCTGAGGCTGACTCCCTGAGGTTGCCAGTGGGGCAGGATCACTCACCTGGGACAGGTGTGGATGCATCAGAGACTGAGACCCTGAGGCTGCAGGTGTGTGTGTAGGGGGATCACTCCGAGGGGATGTATAAGGTTCCAAGGCTGAGACTCTGAGACTGCTGCTGGGAAGGGATCACTCCATGGGAGCACGGGCACTTCCAAGGCTGAGACCCTGAGGCTCAGTGTGTGTGGGGGGGATCACTCCACGGCAAATGAATTTGGTGTTGTTTTTTTTTTAATAAAGTGTCAGGAGGGTCTCTGGGCAGCCTTCTGTCAGGCTGCTCATGCTGCTGGCTCTCAGTGCTGCCTCTCCCCTGGACTGGGGGACTCCGGCGAAGTTGAGAGGGACTAGGCACCGCCATCTTGTGGCTATGGGTGCTGCCATTTTGTCTCAGAGTGACAGTTAATTTGCATATTACTCTTTTATTAGATAGGATGCATAACTCATGGACAGACAATAGTGTAGTGAAGGCCTGGGGAGGGGGTGAGTACAGGGTGGAGGGAGTCAGTGGAGGTAAAAGGGGTACCTCTGTAATACTTTCAACAATAAAGATAAGTTTTTAAAAAGGGTGAAGAATATTGGGTCATGGTCACAAGGGAAGAGGTGCAGCACATGTGACATGATTGTGTGACTAACTCACTCGTTACTTTTGGGGTCCAGATATTTTATGTGGCCACTTCCCGCCAGCTGAGACGTTTGGACTCTGTCACCAGGTCCCCACTCTACTCTTTCTTCAGTGAGACTGTGTCAGGTTTGCCTGTCATCCGGGCATTTCAGCACCAGCAGCGATTTCTAAAGCACAGTGAGGAGTTGATTGACACTAACCAGAAATGTGTCTATTCCTGGATTATCTCCAACAGGTGAGGCTTCCCTGGGTATTTACCCAAATGTGTGCTTTGGGGTTCTGCACATTTGACATTAGCTGTGGGGGAACAGACTTGGCCAATGACATGAAAGTCACTCTAACCAAGCACATCTGTTACGTAAGTAGAGAGAAGACAGCATGAGCTTTGGAGTCAGAAGCTGGGTCCCTGTGCCTGCTCTGCCATTTACCAAGCTCGGTGAATTGCCTCCACCTCTCTAAGGGAAGCCTCATTTTTTTTTTGTTTTCACAATGGCTCAAACACAGCCTACATCACAGGCTTTGGGGCAAGTCAAATGGCCTCTGTGAGCATTGTGTGACCCAGGTGCTACACAAGCGCTGGGTGACTGGGTGCTCTCTGTTTGCTTCCCTGGGAGCGAATGTGAGGTTCTCCACCGGCAGGGCAACTTTCTGTAGGGTGGTGAAAAAAGAATAAGCTGGAGAGAGGAGAGCTGGGAATTTTCTGGGAAGGCCAATGAAAAGTTCACATTCTGTGAGGTGAATTCCCAAGAAAGGTGACCATTCTTCACTTCTCTGGCATCACCAGACCCTGGCAAAAAGTGGTAGGTCCTCGAAGGAAGAAGGTTTTGTAGAGGAAGTGAAAATTCTTGAGTATCTCCCACATTGTCTTGAGGTATGAAGGGCAGGCTCATGATCTCAGTATTATTTGGAACATGGAGAGGTCAGGAATTTGTAAAGATATTTGATTTCATAGGTCTGTTTCAAGAAGGAAACAGGCATATAGGTCAATCCAGTTGGATACTCATTGTAAATATGCATCATAGTTGTACAATGCTAGATTTACTGGTTCAAATTTCTTTAAATATGTTCTATTTGGCAAAGTCAATTTTTTAGAATATATGTTTTTATTGATTTCAGAGAGGAAGGGAGAGAGAGATAGAAACATTAATGATAAAAGAGAAGTGTTGATCAGCTGCCTCCTGCATGCCCCCACTGGGGATTGGGCCTGAAACCCAGGCATGCACTCTGACCAGGAATCCAAACGTGACCTCCTGGTTCACAGGTCAGTGCTCAGCTACTAAGCCATGCCGGCTGGGCAGGAAAGTCAATTTTTATAAATTACTAGAGGCCCAGTGCACAAAATTCCTGCCCCCCTCACAGTCTGGGACCCCTCAGTGGATGTCCTACTGATGGCCACAATCTGGCAGGTGCCGTGTGTGTGTGTGTGTGTGTGTGTGTGTCCCCGCTGGGGGCCTGCCCCCAGCCACATTGGAGGCTCAGAGCAGTTGTGTGTGTGTGTGTGTGCGCGCGCCAGAGCAGGCCCCCGAACGTGACCTGGAGCAGGTGGGCCGCTCTCCTGTTCCCGATCGCTGTGGTGGCCAGGAGCAGGCCCCACTGTGGGCTGCCTGCTGGCGGTGTTTGCCTGCTTCAGGGCAGTGTGATCTGCTCACGGGTTGCCGAGGTAATGCCTGCTGGGCTAATGTTGCCTGGGTAACACCGCCAGCATCCTGCCCCACCGCTATGGGCGCCACTATCTTTGTTCCAGAGTGATGGTTACTTTGCATATCACTCTTTTATTAGATAGGATATCCATCTCTGTCCTAATTCTCTGCAGTTGATCACCCTATGATCAAGTTGCACCTAATCTCTCCCCACCTTCTTCTCTACCTTTTTAAATCATGAAATCAGACAGGATACATTGATCCCTGCTGTGATGCTACATGTGGATTATCTATGGCATTGTTTCCCTTGCCTAATCAGAAGAAATCACTAGAAACATTTGTTAAAAATGCAGGTTCCTGACCACCATTCAATGCCCCTTGAGTCAGAATCTCCTGGGGAAGAGTCCAAATTCTTTTTTGCATGGTTTTGTATATTTTTAACAATTGCCCCAGATGATTCTTAGGATTCGGCAAGTTTGGGAGACAGTGAACCATAGGATTCCCTTAGTTTAGGAAACTCCTCTAGTATCTTTAAAATGCAACTTATTTTCTAAAATACAACTTGAAAGACTAGGAACACCTGGTATAGTCAAGTCGAAGTGCCTGCTAAGAACACCATTTTACCAACTTGAGCCCCCTGAGAATGTTCTAGAAACACCTGCACTTCTGGGTAAGGTAAGAAAGTGGATACCTCTCAGTAACACTCCTCTCTGGTTCTATTGTCCCACAGGTGGCTTGCAGTTCGTCTGGAGCTGGTTGGGAACCTGATTGTCTTCTTTTCATCTTTGATGATAGTTATTTACAAAAGCAACCTAAGCGGGGAAATTGTGGGCTTTGTTCTGTCCAATGCGCTCAATGTGAGTCTGACGGTTGGGAGTTTGGTTAAACTTATTCTTAAGTTGTGTCTCGAGTATGCCATGAGGTCGACGCGCTGATTCTTTTTTAGATCGAGAAGCACTAGGGGAGACTGAGGTTCCAACCCTGGCTCTGTGTCTTACTAAGGTGTCACCCATGGACATGCTCTTCACGCTTTCTAAATAGGTTTCCGTGTCATCTGGACATAAATTTTGTTGCCCTTGGGAGTTAAGAAAGCAATTTCATATGATTCAGTCAAATAGTTCCTTGTGTCTTTGCCTCTTTGCTTGATTCTAGTCAAAAGAGAGAGTAACTTAGTTTCTTTTCCATAATATAGCAGTGACCAGAAAGTCTTTTGAACAAATAACTTCTGTGTTTGTTTTTCTTAGATCACAGAATAATTGAAGGTAATTCTAATAAAGAACAGAGAGCCCAATAAAACTATATATTGCATCCCCAGTGTAGCTAGAGGATAAATCTTAAGATATTATTTCCTAGCACCTGAGACAGTGGTTGGCACTACAGTAAATGTTCAATAAGTGATACTCATTTAACAAGTCATTTGGCCATCTTTCATGGTATCTCTTTAAACTAATATACCAGAGGTTTGTAAAGCTACATGGTTTGAACACTCTACATGGTTCTGTCTTCAGTAGAAGTTAATGAGGCCCAAGGCAGTCACGGCAGGCACCCAAAAGAACCCTGTTGTTCACCAGAATGCCCCTTGGTTTGTGCCACTGCTTCTTCCTCTACCCATTTCTAGGCTTAATAACCCAGGAGAGATGGGGCAAGGAATGAGAGAATTTTTATACTGAGCCAAAGCATAAGCATTCATTATCAACAGTCTCATGTGGTCCAGCCTACACAAAGTGATCACTCTCAGTCCCCACGATCCCGTACTCTCCTCTCTAACCACCGTTCATTCAATAGAAACTCCCTGGTTTGAGCCTTTGCCTGAGAGAAGCCTGCGTTTGAGTAATGTACAAGATTCTCCAGCCTCTAGACTGGCCTGGATCATGACAACCCTCTTATTGGTGGTTAGATGCATCTTTGTAATAGTAGGTGCCTGGAGTTTACTCTGGTAAAGGAGGATGGGGATCCATGTGGTTGTCCCACCTTGAGGGATGGGTTCTCAACGAGTGTTGTTAATTGAGAGCAGAGAGAAGCAGCAGCTTTTTGGAAGGCCTTTTCCTGCCTTGTGTCTTTTCTTTTTTAAAACATGTTTTCATTGATTTCAGAGAGGAAGAGAGAGATAGAAACATCAAAGATGAGAGAATTATTGATTGGCGGCCTCCTGCACACCCGACACTGGGGTTCGAGCCCACAACCTGGGCATGTACCCTGACCGGGAGTTGAACCATGGTCTCCTGATTCATAAGTTGACTCTCAAGCACTGAGCCATGATGATCGGGCCCTTGATTCTTTTCTTATGCTTCCCCATTTGTAGAAGGCCCACCACCCTTCCCACAAAGAACAGTGGGCTTACAGACAAGAGAGCCACGTGTTGGTCCCACTCCACCAATAGCCAGCTTCTCTAGCCGCAGCTTAGCCCAAAGTCAGCCCAAGCTCAGACACCCGTTCATGTGAGCACCACACAGTTGTCCTCCAGCCACTTGATACACTGGTCTCCATTCCTCCCCAAAGAGGTGGACATTGGTACTTACACGTCCCTTGATCTCTCGTAGAGCTTGGCATAACGCTGGGTGCAAAGTAGGACTGACCTTGTGGTTTGATGAGTTACGTTGGTTTCTGAGCCTGAAGTGATCTTTAATCTTCTGGTTTTTCTGTAGATCACACAAACCTTAAACTGGCTAGTGAGGATGACGTCAGAAATTGAGACCAACATTGTGGCTGTTGAGCGAATAAATGAGTACATAAATGTGGAAAATGAGGTAAGAGGGCATTAGAGGAAGCCAAGGACAAGGCAAAGAAAAAGGTGTGGGTCCCTCGAGAGCATCTTCTCCTGACCTAGAGGTTACATGTGGTGTCTATAAAGTTCCTCCTAAAAGTTTCCCCTGTTCTAACTCACATGGTCCAGTTTCCTGAAACAGGGTAGGAGATGGGGGAAGTCAGGTCTTGGAATGCACCACGTTAAATGGTGGCTTCACTCTGGAGGTCCACAGAGCAGACCTGTGGGATAGGGTTCCTACCTCTTTGATTGAATGAAGTAGGAACCTCTGGAAGTCCCAGTCTAGTTCAGTCTATTAAATGCAGATGCCCCCGGTGGCTGGGACACTGCTGTCTTTCTACTGCTCTGCGACTTGAGTCCCACGGGCACTGTTCAGCAAGCTGGCTCCATGTAAAGCACTTCTCCTCCTGTCTCCCCTGCCAGGCACCCTGGGTGACTGATAAGAGGCCTCCAGCAGGTTGGCCCAGCAAAGGGGAGATTCAGTTTAACAACTACCAAGTACGGTACCGACCTGAGCTGGATCTGGTGCTGAAGGGGATCACTTGTGACATCAGGAGCCAGGAGAAGGTAGGTGGAGCTGAAGAAAGGCCTGGATATGAGTCCTTGTGATGAGAGGACTGTTGTACACAGAGGTGGTGAGCAGCTGGACTCTGGGCTGTCATCATTTGGTGGAGTGACAGGAAGGGGGCACTTTCTCCTGGGGAAGTGTAAGGACACAGTGCCACCACCAGAGGGCAGGATATCCACATGGGATCAACTAGACTTACTGGGCTGTAAGGGCTTTCTGCTCAGCCCTGCCCTGCCCCCTTGCCAGCGTTGCTTCTCCAGTAGCTGAGGAGGGCTCATTTCCTGAAAGGGCTGGGGCAGGCAGAGGAGGTCAGGAAACACGTGGCTTGGGGGAAGAACTGGTAAGAACAACAGCGTGGAGGTTCTCCCAGTAGAGAGAACGGCTTAGATCTCCTTCTGGTTTGCAGTCCTGCACCCTTGTTTGGGGTCTGATGTAGGGCCAGAAAATATCTGAGGACAAATGCTCAGGTCCAAGTCAGGGTCTGGTTCTCAGCTGATGGCAGGCCCAGTCCTTCCAATAGTAATTGTAGTACCAGCTGCTGATGTGTCCATTTCCAACCATTACTGTAGTTCTCAGCAAGCACGTTTAGGAAGTGGGATGGAACAGCCCTCTTTTCCTCCTCTCTCCACCTGTCCCAGGCTAAATGTTTATCCATCATAAATTATATGGTGAACTAACCTGCAAAGCGACTCTTTACAGATTGGTGTGGTGGGCAGGACAGGAGCTGGGAAGTCGTCCCTGACAAACAGCCTCTTCAGAATCCTAGAGGCTTCCGGTGGCCAGATCATCATTGATGGGGTAGATATTGCTTCCATTGGGCTCCACGACCTCCGAGAGAAACTGACCATCATCCCCCAGGTGAGCTCTAGAACTTACTCTGCTCCACTTGGTGGGGGGACAGGTGCAGGAAACATGTGCTTCAGAGAGGGAGGGAGAGAAAGAGAAACATCAACGATGAGAGAGAATCATTGATTGGTTACCTTTTGCACACCCCCTACTGGAGATCCAGCCCACAACCTGAGCATGTGCCCTGATCTGGAATTGAACTGTGATCTTCTGGTTCATAGGACGACGGTCAACCACTGAGCCACACCACCTGGGCTGTGCATCTTCTTCTTGATGTAGATTCAGTTAGCAGTGCCATTTCTGCAGTCTACCCGGGGCAGCTGAGCTAGTTCCCTAAGACACACTCTTTCCAGAACTTACAAAAATAAGTTCTGCATGTTTTTGCTAATATGCTTGTGTGACTGCCAGTATCCAGTCAGTAGGTGGCAGCAATACAACAGGAGTCAAAGAAAGCAGATGATTATTTAGCTTTTCTATAGCCCATCACGGTTTGCAAGACCCTTTGCAATCAGCATTAGCAGTTTTGCCACTGAAGCTTGAAACCATTAAGCTTTATATTCCCCATTTGATATGGTTAGCAGATAGGGTAGGGAGTTTGCTGCAGATTTCTGTCAGCAAGCCAACACGCAGTGCATCAGCAAGAAAGGCTTCCCCTGGGCTTCCTCTCTGGACCCCCACCAAAAAGGACTGCCCCGGAGGCCTCGGTGGTGTGTGGGTCCTCCTCTGCCTACCACAGCCAGGCCTCTGGGGTGGGTTTGGTGTGTCTGGTGTTTGCTCAGTCTCATGCACTCTCTCCTCCAGCCTCTGCAAAGGCATCATAAATTCTTCCCCCGGCACTGTGCCGCCCTCGATCCCTCCACCTCCACACCATGAGCTTTTATTTGGGAGTGTGGGATGTTCTTTTTACTTTTTAAAGAGGTGCTGAGGCAGTTCTGGAAATTCATAAATGATTCTCAGAATGAAAAGCAAAGCAACAAAAAACAAACGAAGGATTCCTCCTACTCCTGTGCTTAGCTCCCCGCTGGCAGCCACTCTAAACTGTCAGTGGGAAACCTTACAAAAGCCTGGCCACTAACCAGCTTTCCCTCGCAGGCCCGTCCTATCCTATCCGCTTTCTCCTGCCCGCAAGGACGGCTGGGCCTTTTCTGTCATTAGCCCCAGCAGCTCCTTCATCCCTTGACTTGCAGGATCCCGTCTTGTTCTCTGGAAGCCTGAGAGTGAATCTAGACCCTTTCAACAACTACTCAGATGAGGAGGTTTGGAAGGCCCTGGAGCTGGTTCACCTCAAGTCCTTTGTGGCCAACCTGCAACTTGGCTTGTCCCACGAGCTGACAGAGGCTGGTGACAACCTTAGGTAATGTTTCCTAACCACCTCCCACAGGCATTGAGAGGAGGCGAGGGGAACGCCGCCGTTCTTCCTTGAGCCAGTGGTGCCTGGCATCCTGGGTGGGCACTCTCCAGGTCTAGTTCCGAATGTGTAAAGCGAACTGGTTGTGAAGATGATGTGAGAGAATAGGTGTGAATGTGCATCGGAGAGGGTTTCCTCTCACTGCAATCAGGATGAAAACAGGCCTGACGCCTGGTCCAACCCAGGAAGTCTGGTTTCATTGGTACGAGGTGTGACTGGACATGGGAGTTCCAAAGGATCCCCGGGGGTTCTGTGGGATCCCAGTTTGAGCAGCACTGGTCAAAAGGGCATGGGGATGACAGGGACTGGTATCTGCAGAGTTTGGGGAGCACCTGAAACACCTTAAACTAGCAGAGACTCAGCTTCCCCGTTCTCCTCACCTCTCCAAGGATTGTCTGTATATGTTGACACTTCATACTTCTGGCCTTCCCTGTGTCTTTAAGAAGCTGTCCTGGCATTTTCCTTATGAAAGTTGGGTTTTCCCCCCGACACACTGAAGGTCAGCCCTCAGCCACAGCCCGCTGCTCAGAAGTACGCCTTGCTGCAGTCCCAGGTGCCTTCAGAATGCTGGGATGGGCCTGGACCATTAGCAGGTGTAGCTCATAAGAGAAGGGATGCTCAGTAACTCAGTTAGTGCACCAGCAACTCTGGCTTCACCTGTGAACCTGTTAGAAAAGCAGGCTGTTGACCTGAGCCTGCATTTTAGTAAGATTTTTGTGTATATTACAGTTTGAGAAATAATGCCTAGGGCATTGATTTTTAAAATGTTTTATCGAATTTTAGAGTAGATGGGAGAGGGAGAGAGAGAGAGAAACACTGATGTGAGAAGCATTCATCGGCTGCTTCCTGCATGCCCCTACTGAGGACAGAGCCTGCAACCTGGGCATGTGCCCTGAATGGCAGTTCAGCCAGCAACCTTTTGGTGCATGGGATGATGCCCAAGCAATTGAGCCACACTGGCCAGGGCAAGGGCATTAATTCTTTTTGTTGTTGTTGATCCTCACCTGAGGATATTTTTCCATTGATTTTTTTTTTTTTTTTGAGAGAGAGAGAGAAAAAAAGAGAGAGAGAGAGAAAGGAGGGAGAGAAAGGGAGGAGGAGAGACAGAGATAGCATTGATGTGAGAGAGACACATCGATTGGTTGTCTCCCTCCTGTGCCCAGACCCGAGCTGGGGACCAAGCCTGCAACTGAGGCACATGCCCTTGGCCAGAATCAAACCCAGGACCTTTCAATCCACAGGCTGATGGTCTATCCACAGAGCCAAACTGGCTAGGGCAAGAGCATTGATTCTTAACCATGATGCAGACTAGAATCACTTAGTAATCTTTAAAAAAATAAAAAGTCCTAACTGGTTTGGCTCCGTGGATAGAGCATCAGCGTTGGACTGAAGAGTCCAGGGTCTGATTCTGATCTTGGGCATGTACCTTGGTTGCAGGCTAGATCCCCAGTAGGGAGCCTGCAGATGGCAGCTGATCAATGTTTCTCTCTCATCAATGTTTCCAACTCTCTATCCCTCTCTCTTCCTCTCTGTAAAAATCAATAAAAAATATATTTTTAAAAAATCTCAATGCCTAGACTGCAGCCCAGACTAACTGAATTAGGGGCCCAGGTGACACTTGTAAGCGTTGATGGAGAAGGCATCATGTTTGCTTGTCCTCAGCAACAGGGCTAGGCACTAGCAGGACTTACGAGGGCCTTTAGGCCTGTGAAATAGGCCATTCAAATATTCAGTCAACAAATATACATTGAGCGTCTAGTACATGCAGGCACTGCAGACACAGAGGGAGATGATACAGACACACCCCTGGCCTCCTAGCGCTTACAGCGTCATGGAGAAGACAGACCTGTCCGCGGAAAGGCCAGGCAGTGAATGCTGCAGACATTGCAGACACATGGGGCCATGTGGGACCCTCTGGTAGGATGGGGAGGGGAGAGCTTGATACTTTCAGGTTTTAGAACCATCCTTCTCTGTCCATGATGGGAGACACTTAAATGGCATTACCAGTGCCTTGATCTCAGACCTGGTTTAGAGGTGTTGAAACTTAAATCCCTTTGATGAGTGATCAGAGATCAGAGACCCATCAGCTTGGAGAGAGAGACGCTACGGAGCCAGCGCGGTGCCTGGGCCCGCGATGTGAAGCCCAGCTGTACCAGGCGGGGGTTTCGTATGAGTTAAAGAAATTGCAGTTGCCTCTGCTTTTACAGAAAAAACTGCAAGTTCATCTTGGGTGACTTCTCATCTCCTGCAGGAAATTTTCTCATAGAGAATTACAGAGCTTTTAGTCTAGCCACCCTCTGCTTAATATGCTCCCTAATGGCCACAGCAGGAAAGAGCAATTAGCGAACTACTGAATATCTCCTCCACATCATTTCCCAAAGCTTCTTTATGCGACTAAGAGGTCCAGTCTTCATTACCGGCTCTTCGCAAATTAAAGCGATTTGCATTTTACAAGCATACTCGAGTTCCACATACATTGCATCTCACACCGAGACATCATGTTCATTAGAGAGCTACTTCTCTAATCAAGGCAGAAGGCCTTGAACAAATAATTAGCTTTGAGACTAGAATTACACATTAAAATAACGAATGGATTTGCTAAGGCCACTGAAAAATGCCACGGGGGCATTCTGGCGAGATGTCACCTTAGCTACTAGCAAATGGTATGAGGTCAAAGGCTGCTGAAATGAACTTGGGGCATCCATCTCTTTTTTGGAATTGTTGGTGTGCTGGGACATCCTGTAGCCAAATGCAAAGCACTGTTCCTGGGCTAGTATTTCCCAAACTCATCAAACATGGAAATCACCTGGGGTGCTTATTAAAAATACACGCTCCCTGGCTCCTGAGAGGTGTGGAGCCCACAAACGTGACATTTTAATTAAGTACGTGTGGTGGGCCTTCTAATTAATTGGGGACGTTTGGCTGAGGCATTCTGGGGGCGTTTAGGAGTGTGGGTTTCCAAAGTCTCATCGGCCCCCACATCCCTTCCCAGGTTGGTCCTTGGTCCTTGGGCTAACGCTTGGTTTCTGCCATTGGCTGCAGCATTGGACAGAAGCAGCTACTGTGCCTGGCCCGGGCTCTGCTTCGGAAATCCAAGATTCTGATCATGGATGAGGCGACGGCTGCAGTCGATCTAGAGACAGATCAGCTCATCCAGATAACCATCCGAAAGGAGTTCTCCCACTGCACGGTGATCACCATCGCCCACAGGCTGCACACCATCATGGACAGTGACAAGTGAGTGTGGTGTTGGGGGCGGGGGGAGGAGGCAGGGTTTGATAGACCCGGCTTAACCCTTCGTTAACAGTGATAGCATCAGCCCAGCTGGAGTGGCTCAGTGGTTGAGCACTGACCTAGGAACTAGGAGGTCACACTTCCATTCCCTGTCAGGGCACATACTCAGGTCGCTGGCTCAGTCCCCTGTGTGGGTCCTGCGGGAGGCAGCCGATCAATGATGTTCTCTCATCACTGGTGTTTCTATCTCTCTCTCCCTTCTCTCTAAAATCAATAAACACACACACACACACACACACACACACATATATTAAAGTAATAGCATCAGCTGTAAAATTTCTTACAGCAGCAGGATTAACTACCATCATTTTATTGATGAAGAAACAGAGGCTGAGAGGTTTCAAGTAATTTGCCCAAAATTATGCATCAAGCTAATGAAAAAGCCAACAGGGTTAAGGAAAATGCCTTGAGGAAAAATGGAGAACTGTGTGCAACCATAACCGAGTACAGGAAGGTGGCAAACGCTGACCACAGACCTGCCAACTGAAGGCCTCAGCTGCTGCCCTGTAAATGCTTTTTGTTCCTCTGACGGATTATAGTCAAAGCAGGATAATGTCAGTCCTCTTAGACAGTGGGGAGGACATGCTCCCTTAAACAGCGTGTGTCTTTTTTCAAACACGTGGATGCACATGGACTCAGACTGAGTACATTATTCCAGTTCAGCAATCTGTACGGAAGTCATCGTGTGGCAGCAGATCCTGGGTCCCTTCATCCACTCTGCTTTGTAGCACGGCCTGAATGACTTTACCGTGACACAGTGCTGGTTGTCCTTACCAGTGCCAAGATTCGAGGTGCTGCTTTGTAAGGCTTGCATTTCCTTCTTCTTCATTTCAGGGTAATGGTCCTAGACGACGGGAAGATTGTCGAGTTTGACAGCCCCGAAGAGCTGCTGGCAAAACCTGGCCCCTTTTATTTTATGGCGAAAGAAGCTGGCATTGAGAATGTGAACAGCACCGCCCTCTGACAGCAGGTCCCGTGGCTCAGAGAAGGACTAGAAGGATCATTCCTGACTTAATTTTGTTTTGGGGAACTGTATCACACATTGAGGAGTGTGTGTAAAATGTACGTTTTAAAGAAGGATCAGAAGTGCACACCCGTGTACCCACTCCCCAGGTTAAGAAAATGAATATCACCAGCTACGTCAGAATCCTCTGATGGCCCCTCCTTGATAGCCTGCTGCCTATCCCCGAGATACCACTATCCTGAATCTCATAATTATCCCCTCATTTTCCATTTTAGCTTTATCACTTTGTATGTATCTTTAAACAATGTGTATGTACCTTTTAAGAAATGCATGCAACTTTTAAGAAATGTATGCAAATGGCCTGACACATATTGCATGCATTCTTCTATGACTTTTCTTCAATATTACTTTTGAGATTTAGCCACATTGGTGCCCATTGTGGGGTTAGTTCATTTTCACTGCCACAGTTTATCCATTTTAATGTTCATCAGCAGTAGGGTTATTTCTAGGGTGGTTGTTTTTTCCTGTGATGAATGTTATTATTATAAACATTCTGATGTATAATTCCTGACATACACGTGCAAGACTTTTTAGGGTATAATGTAGGAATGGGGAGTATACACATGTTTACATGTATATATTAGATATAACTAGATGCTCAGTGCACAAAATTTATGCATGGGGGTGGGGGGGTCCCTCAGTCCAGCCTGCACCCTGTCCAATCCGGGATCCCTCTCACAATCTGGGTCCTCTGGCTCCTAACTGCTCACCTGCCTGCCTGCCTGATCACCCCTAACTGTCTCCCCTGCAAGCCTGATCACCCCTAGCCACCTCTGCCTGCCAGCCTGATAGCCCCTAACTGCCCCTCTCACCGGCCTGGTAGCCTCCAACTACGCCCCCCCCTCACTGGCCTGGTTGCCCCTTACTGCCCTCCCTGCCAGCCTGGTCGCCCCAACTGCTCCTCTATCAGCCTGGTCACC
>PVJC01040365.1:0-15351 GCA_004026665.1 Murina feae
TCAGCATACCAAGATACATTTCTTCAAATTCCATGTTTAATGGATGTAAATATTTTCATCTAAATGAGCAATATATATAACAAAAAAATTAATCTCTTTTCTCTTTGCTTTTTAATAATAAGATTGATACTTGCCAGTGTATTTCACTTTTAGTTGTATAAAGATTCACTCCACTTGTCGGCAGTTTGCCCAATAATGGCCTCCCAAAAGCTATCCCTGTCTTAATTGCTGGGGCCTGTGAAGGTTACTTTATATGACAAAAAGCTTTTCACACATTGTGCCAAATCAAAGATCTTGAGTTGTGTAGATTGTTCTGGAGAGCAGGGTAGGTCCTCTATGCAGTCACATTTATTCTCATAAGAAGGAGGCAAAAGACAGGTTGACATAGATGGAAAAGGAGAAGACGAGGTGACTGCAGAGAGACATTGGTCATAAACTAAGGAATATTGTATAACTGGGAATGTGCCAGGAAAGTATTAAATATCAGTCCAAAATCAAAACAGAGCATGTAGAAGGAACATAATAAAGAGGAAAAATATGACTATCTCTTGATATATTAAAAAAATGGAATAAATAAGATTCACTCTTTTTTCCTCTTTAAATATAGTTTGATTGATGGAGAGAGAGAGAGAGCGAGAGCGAGAGCGAGAGAGAAAGAGAGAGAGAGAGAGGGAGAGGGAATGATGATGATGATGATGATGATGATGATGATGAGAGAATCATCATTCAGCTGCCGGCAACTGGGCATATGCCCTGACCGAGAATTGAAAAGTGACCTGGTTCATAGGTTGATGCTCAACCATTGAGCCATTTTGGCTGGGCAAGAAATTTTTCTCTTGATCTTCAGAAAAGAGAAGTCCTATGTTTATGATTTAAAAAGGAGATATGTTTCTAATGAAAGCAAGTTCAGATAATATTTCATCATCCTAATTAGACATTTTGGTGAGAGGCAATGCCTTAGTTCTATGGCTCCTGTAACAAATTATAACATATTTAGTCGCTTAAAACAATAGAAATTTATTTTCTTATAGTTGTGGAGAGTGGAATTCTAAAATCAGTATCATTGCAGGAAACCAAGGTGTCAAAAGGGCTGCACTCTACCTATACTCAAAATATCATCATTTACACCATCAAATTTCAAACACACACAAAAAGCTGGTATATATATATACACACACACACACTCACACACACAAAACAACACAATAAAAATATATATTTAAAATATTACATTTACTTTAAAAATACTATTTTCCCGATTTTGTAAAAGCAAATATATTGATTATGGCATTTGTAAACTATTTATTCAGGAAAACAATACATGTCCATTAGTTTTCCTTCATATTAAAGTAACATAGAAGCTTTGGTCATGAATGATAATGATGACACCTCTGTTGATGGCGCCATATCTGGTTCTCTCTCTCTCTCTGGGGTTATGCAGATCCTATAACTAAAATGTGCAGCAGATTGGTTAATTCCTCAGTGTGTGAACTAGAGCACAATGAGAAAGACATGAACTTTCCTCTGGGAGCCACAGAGCAGGAGTGTGTCTGATAACCCTCTGACTCATGATCTCTGCCATATTTTAGCTGTTGAAAGTGCTCCCTAGTCAAAGACTAAGGTATAAAATAATGAGTGAATAAACTTTAAGGTGCTCAAGTTATGGTGTTTAAAAATATATTTGAATTACAGAGTATAAATTATCTTGATGGAGTCATAGGTCAATTATTTTTTATGTATAATTTAACTATATAATAGGCCATGAAGATTTATTTCATTCATCATAGATATTAATCAAGTGATTCTACACCTATTTATCTCCTTAAAATTTAACAATAGACTATTTAAATAAATCAAATAAATAATTTTAAATATGCTTTAACAACAGTTCTATGTTTATTTTTTGTTCAGAGAGTTAGTAACATTTATATATGTTAGAAAGCATGTTCTTAGATCACTGATCCACATGTGGTTCAATATTGAAAAATAGTAGATTATCTTAACAGCTCTTATTAATTGTAAAATTAGATTGTTTTACCTGGGACATAAAAATGTAGTGCTTGATATTCAAGAACCTATATGTGTGCCAACTAAGTAGGGTAGGTTTCCCTTGATTGTCAACATATTCTTTTTGCTTAGGAGATTAGAAATCAAGTTTTATCACACATTCATCTTGCTCATCCCTTCCTACTACTTAAAAGGAATTTGTATAGAAGTGAGAACTACACTAGTGAACAAAAATGTTGTTTTTATGTTTTTATTTTTATATGATTTTATTGACTTCAGAGAGAGGAAGGTAGAGGGAAAGAGAGATAGAAACATCAACTAGGAGAGATAATCAGCAATCAACTGCCTCTTGCATCCCCCTCCTTGGGATTGAGCCTGGAATATGAGCATGTGCCCCAAACTGGAATGCAACCATGACCTCTTGGCTCATAGATATATGTTCACTACTGAAGTACACCTACTGGGCTATTTTTTATGTCTTTAGATTTTGTATATTGGTAGGCATATAAAATGTAAACTCAATAGCCCCCCAAGTCATACATTAGAATATTTTCATACAAGTTCTACATTATTTAATCCCATAAATAATGTATTCTTTCTTTATCTTGCCTTATTACATACATAATATAACTTTGAAATTGTTCTAAAAGAATAAAGTGTAATGTCTATGTATATTAGGGATACTTAGTTACCTGAGCCTCAGACAACTGGTCCCTAATAAACCGAAATTAAACCAATTATTTGTAATACAATTAGAAGGATAAAAAGAAATAATTTAAGTGGACTTTGTAGCTGAAGGGATAGTCCAGTCTAAGAGGAGAAGAGAATTCAAGGTCCAGAAGCTGCAACAAACACACCAAATCAAGAGTGCTAGGGATTTATGAGGCCAAGTAAGCATTAGGGGCATATTGGAGCTTATTTAGGACTTTGTATATTATATTAGGGATATTTATTTTATTCTTGGGATAATTAATATATATGAAAAGGATTAGGAAGGGAACATGTTATTGTTTACATATTTGAAAATTCTTATTTATATTTTATGATAATATCCACATGCAAAGGGCTTCATTCAGTTATTAATCTCTTGAATACTGAGAAATTGATATCAAAATAAATGAACAAGGAATTTCTCTATACAATAATGCTATTATTGGAGCAGTTATGCATAGTAAAGAGTATTTGCCTCTCAGTGATTTTTCTTAGCTCCAGCTATTGGGCCACTATTATAAAGAATCTATTTACTCTAGGAGGTACAATTGCTTATTGGTAAGCACCTTGATTATGAATCTATACCACAATTAGGTTTTTATAGATGATGAAAAATTATATACTGTGATTTTTATAATTGTTTGGGGGCAGAGAACAATAATGACAGTAGAGATGATTCAAAATTGAGTCTTAGTCATAGCTACATGAATAATCAAAAGAATTGATGTAAGTTTTTAGGAAAAATGAACTTGCTGATTTTACTTCTTTATAAGGAAAACACCACCTTGTTAAACGTATACATATAATGGGGTAAAGGTGAAGGCTTGATCTAATTAAAAAAAAATTTCCCCCTGTAAGGTGTTATGGTAATAAAGTAATCTGACTTTGACTAAAATTATGTATGTAAACTACAGAATATTTTAAAATGCCTATTGGGATATTATGGAAATAGATAAACTATGTTTAAAAAGTTGAAAAACAAAGTTCTTTGAAATAATTGATCCCAATTACAACACAGAATGATCAAAGACACCTATTACAGCAAACAAATGAAATTACATTAAAAATCTCAGCTGCTTTTATAGAATTTTATTCTGAAATTCATATGGAATTGCAAAAGACTGAAACAGTCTTGGAAAATAACAAAAAATCTAGAGGGCTCACACTGCACAATTTCAAAACTTATGACAAAGTTACAATAACTAAGAAAAGGTTGTACTGTCATATGTATAACATTGCAAATCTGTGTAATAAATATAACTGAGATAGCTCCCTCCCCCTAAAGACCCCAAAGCTTCATCTCTATGGTCTACTTTACTTTCTCTCTGTAATGAGAACAGAACATCTGTTTGTCTGTTTTTACATTTTTTTCTGCCACTATATATTTCATATATTTTTGTTAATCAGAAGGAAAAATTCTCCATCTCTAAGTACTGAGTGGGCTTAGTAGACCTACTTCAACCAAGTAGAGGGTAGATTCTCAAATTGCAAAGTGTATATGAAGCACCAGAGTATCTGGTTAAAATGCATATTAGGAATTATTAGTTCTTGAGTGGGGCCTGAAATTCTGCATTTCCGTTAAGCCCTCTTTTAATATATTGAGCACAGATTTACATTGAGTAACAAAGGACCACGGTATATTAAAATATGCTTTAGTAAAATGGGAAATTTTATAGTAGTAAGCAAAAAAAGATAATCTACATGGTCAAGACATCTAGAAAAACTCAAATACACATAATGTCCAGGAAAAATTTGTTTCATATTAGCATAGTATTCATATTAACAGGATGTACTCGTGACAGATAAAGAGCAAGAAATATTCCAAATCAGAAAATATCAGTAGTATTAACAGTCTATGATATTTATTTAGAGCTTAAAGTTAAATCTGAATATACTTCTTAAAGTCAAATTGTGTGGCATGATAAGGAGACAATTTGCACAGAACAAGATGAGCCGAGGGAAGGTGATTTTATTCCGATACTATTGTCAGCAATAGAAAGACAGCAAAGACCGTGCTACACACACCAAGCTCCACAGAAACAAAAGGCACGAGGGGTTTTAACGTCGGGGTAGAGCTGGTGGGAAAGTGCTGGAGGACATAGGTGGCAGGTTGATCAATGAAATGTCTGCCACATTAAGTTATTCCTGAGTTTGCAAATGCTCTTCTCTGTGATTAGGCCATCTGTGTTTGCTAATTGGCTTTACTCAAAGGAAAAATAAACGCTCTCCTGTCTTCATTACAGAAGCCATTTTAAAACTTGGAGAAAGGCACCAAGTCAGGCTGAGTTAGGCTCCTACCCTCCCATGGAGACTGGGAAATAAGAACACTGTCTTCCTTGATGATTACATTTCAAAGGCATGGCTCCCAGGTCCTTGAGAAAGGCAATCCTGGGTTAATAAACTGACAAGAGACTTCTTTTTTGTTTATTAAGATTTTCATCTTAAAGGGACAAAGAAAGAATTACGAATTTTGCAAAGGAAAGGGTCTAAGAAAAGGAAAATATGCTTGAGAAAATCATGCAACACACTTGTGTCAAGCAAGCACCTTATATTAGGAAACATTATATTAAGAATCCTATATTAGGAAACATTAAAAGTATGCTAAGCGAAATAAGTCAGTCAGAGAAAGATAAATATCACATGCTCTTGCTCATCTGTGGATTATAATGAACAACATAAACCAACGAACAAAAACTGATGTAGAGACAGAGCAGCATCCATCAGTTGTTCCAAACTCAGAGGGAAGGTAGGGGAGGGTGGGGGTATGGAGGAGAGATCAACCAAAGGACTTGTATGCATGTATATAAGCATAAGCAATGGATGTGGACCACAGGGGGTGAGGGTGAGGGCAGGAGTGGGGGTATGAGAGGACATTGGGGGGATAAGGTCACATTTGTAATATCTTTTTTTAAATTTTGTTTTATTGCTTATAGTATTACAACAAGTGTTACATAGGTCTCCATTTTTTCCCCTTGACCTTCCCCCCTCCTCCCCTACCCTGCAGTTTCATGTATTCATTGATTATACTCATATGCATGCATGCAAGTCTTTCAATTGATCTCTTAACTCCCCCCCCCAACCCTCCCCAGCCTTCCAGCTATAGGTTGACATTTGTAATATCTTAATCAATAAAGGAAAAAGAAAAAAAAAGTATGTACTTGTAGCAAAAAAAAAAGTATTGTGTTGACAAAGTTGTTTAAAATTTAAGTTTTATATGCAAGGACCACGCATACCCATTTTTCTATATTTCTTGTATTCTTGCTAAATGCATAACTGTTCACCAAATTATATAATATTGGTTTTTAATCATTGCAGTTACATCACATATTTTCTTATTCTGACGGAGTTTTTTAGATGCAAAAAATACACATAAGTAGCATCGTTAATTCAGTGGTTTATTGCTTGTATTGTATTATCTTGTATTGTACTGTTGAGGGGAGTATAGCTTGCAGAGCTTTAGAATACTACCTACTGACCTGGTTAGCATAATTCATATGCAGACCTAATGGCAAGAAATAAGCAGCTTTGACAAGACTGACTTTCCAGATTTGAATCTTGATTAACTGTGGACAGGAATTTCACAGAAACCAGCAAAAATGCCCCGAGAGGCTAAATAAAGAGCAAACGCACTGTTCCATGTAGAAAGATGTCAGAAATTGACAGTGTGAAGCTCCCCAGAAAAGTAGAGCTTGGCTGCTACAAAACTGCCTGTGTCAGGTTCAAGGAAACATTCCTCCAAATTTGAAGAGCACGATATTACACCCGATTGTTTAGAAGATTCCTAAGGATATTTCCAATTCAGTGAAACAGGGAGTTTGAGCTATCTTCAGTGGACACACTCAAAAACACACAGTGAATGTCATTCTCATAACCCCAAAGACATATATGCGTTAAAATATAGAGTGATAACTTCATGCATAGGTTCTGCTAAACAATATTATCTGTTACCATCCGGTCAGAATTTGTTTACCCCATACTGTCTCCCTCTCTCAGCCTCACTCCCTATTCTCTCTGCTCCAATTCCATCACCCTGGTTTAGTTAGACCCTCCTGGTCTCACTGTTGCATGGCTGCAGTAGGCTCCCAGCTCTTTGATGCCCACAGTGTAGTTCCCAATGGGGATCTCCTGTGAGCTTGTTCACTATACAGTATCTAGAGTCCCATCAGAGATTTCCTGAACTGCACTATGGATGTCAACAGCGATATGTGCATGCACTTCAAACTTTGAAGAGCCCTCCCTAGCCTGCTACTTTCACTCATAACCTTTGCTTCTGCAATTCACTGAGTACCAGGCTGATTTTACAATCAAAATACAGTGATATTACAAAAGCATATGTAACCACCACACTATTTTTAATAACAATGACTTGGTTGGGAATTCTGGTTCTGGATCTAGTCTTTTTATTTATTTTTTCTCCTTTTCTATAATCGTGCAGTTAGGATCACTATCTCCCAATATCTTCAGAGTTTTTCTCACTACTGTGCACCATTCAGCATAAATATATGTACCACTTTTCCTTCTAAAAAGTAATTTTTAAAGTATCCCTGATACCATTATAATAATAATCTGCTTGATATTTAACAGGTGCTGGAAACTGATGGTTTTCACCAACCTTGGTTGCTCTGAAAGGACAGAGCTATGCACCCATTAAGTTGAAACATTGTTAGTTAAAGCAAACCCCTACTTGTTACTTACATGTAAATTCTTGCTGCCTGTTTATTGTCTGAATTTCCTGCCTAAGGATATGGTTGTTTTCTCAGAGACTCAATGAAAGGCTGGTGAGACCCAGGCACCAGTGGGCAATCTACCCTGCTAGAGGAAAGATGCCACGCCTGGTCCCCCAGTATTCCAAATTGATTCTCTTCTAGTCTCTCTCTCTTCATTTTGTGTGCGGCCTCCTTCAGAACTCAAACCCTGAACAGGAACCCTGAACCACGCTGGACGTGTAAGGGCCTCCAACAAACAGGAAAGTAGTAAAGGGAAGACTAGATAATGAAGCTTTGCTAATTTAACACTCTCCAAGTCTGTTACCTGCTGATCCCTGGGGGAGGGGACTGGACAACATATACAGGTTGAGTGAGGTCTAGGTGCCATGGGAAGGTGATGGATTAACTGTCAGTCACACCTGGAAGCCAATCTGTGTCCAGAATGGGTATGGCCACTGCAAGGCCAAGAAATCTGACTATATAAACTCCTAAACAAAGGGAGTTCTCTCTCTCACATGCCAGGATCCGGCTGTCCTGTTGCAAGGGGCGTGCTCCCCTGCATTGCCCACATGGCTCAGAGCCCTGTATGACCACACGATGGATGGTAATTAGCCCAATGCTCTGCCAGATCCAGCTCCACTATGGAATGGAAGCTCTGGACACTGGCCCTCCCTTTGGCTCTGCCGGATCACAGCTGCCCCTTTTCCAAGACTGGATTAAGGGACATGGAACTTTGCAACCCAAGGAATGTAACTCCATGAAAATAAAGTATTTTACCACATCTCATTCTCATGTGAGGTCTTCCAAAAATGCTCATTTCAGTCGTACCCCGAGAAGCCTACTCCCACAAGCAACAGAGAAATTCAATTCTCTGGTAAAAGATTGTGAAAAGAAATACTTAAGTGTAATGTAATGTGGTGTGAACTTCGGTGTAACCTCTAATTCAATCTACAGCATAGAATTGTGACAGATAAAATCTTAACACACAGCTCTCAGAAAATCAACCACAAATGCCCTTTAAGAATCATAGAACTTTACAAGAGATGAAAAGATCCTGAAATAAACAACCGCATTTGATAAATGTCAAAATCAATGCTAGGAAAAGATACAACACTACAAAGTTGCTGTGATTGAAACTCAGGTATATAAAAACATAACTCAGGTATGCTGCTTATTTTTTTAATACTTTCATAACATTATTAGTTTAAAACAGTTTTACTTAGTTTGAAAATATTTCATTATTTTCACAGCCCAATGTAGTGAAGAAAATGAACTTTAGCCCTAGCTAGTGTGGCTCAGTGGATAGAGTATCAGCCCATGGGCTGAAAGGTCCTGGGTTTGATTCCAGTCAAGGGCACATACCTTAGTTACAGACTCCATACCTAGCCCTGGTGGGGACAAATGCAGGAGGCAAGCAATCAATGTTTTTCTCTCACATTGATATTTCTCTCTCTCTCCCTCTCTCTCTCTGTTTCTCCCCCTTCCACTCTCTCTAAAAATCAGTGGAAAAATATTCTCAGTTGAGGATTAAATGAAGAAGAAGAAGAAAATGCATTTTAAAATTCAGCAAACTTGGGATTAAGTCACAGCTCGTCCCCTCATTTAAGTGCGACCTTGTACCAGAAGTTTAATCTAACTAACTCTGCCATGCTGTTATTCATTAGGAAATAAAATGTTGATTATCTGATAGTTTTGTTGTGAGTATTAAATGTAACAAAGCACATGAAGCAATTAGCATGCTGTCAGTTCCACATGTTAGTTATTCTGTAATTATCATTATCATAATGTATTTAAACTTATTTAACCAATACTTTCATAATATAGTGTCTGATACAGCAGGCTAGTATTATCTATCTATCTATCTATCATCTATCTATCTATCTATCTATCTATCTATCTATCTATCATCTATCTATACTCTATCATCTATCAATACTGGTATACAGTTACTTTTATGTCTATGGAGCTATTATGTCTGTTTTATTAAGCATCTAACAAATGCTCAGCAAGCTGGTGATATTTCAATAATCCAGCTACACACAAAAAATTACAAGAGCATATGTTCATTAAGATTGATCTTTTCTATTTTCTTCATTGTACACTAATTCCATATTTAACATATGGGATGGCCATGCTATTTTTCTTTGCTGGAAAATATTTCTTTTTTCCTTCTATTGGTGAAAAATTTCATTCCTAAATTCCTCCTTTTCTGAACAACTTTCCTAGAGAGAGTTCTCATACCTCCTTTACATTCTGAACTCCCATTACATTTATCTATAAAACATCATTGTGCATACACTTTTTAATCACAAAGTGTTAGTTTTGAGTTGTAAACTACAGAAGAGCATAAACAATGCAAAATACTTGTATAGGCACCCTAGTTTTATACTGTTAAATATATAAAATTGTTTTTTAATAGACCAGGATATAATAAAATGTAATTCTTTCACAACAGTTCTCACTAATTTTTCTCCAGTACTCACTATTGCCTTTCCATGAACATTTTTGGCCTAAAAAGAATGAACAGGTGGTATGATAAGAAGAAGCCATGGGGGTGTTAATGTGGCATTACTTTCTGCAGAAAAAGAGAAAGCACTCTTAGAATTTCAGGCTGCCAATCTACTTAGTTGGCACCTGCAGTCTAAAATATCACAGTATTTTGAGAACAGGCATGTTGCCATCATAACAGATGGTTATGGGCATTGCCAGCCAAGTGATCATGTATGTACATCAGTAGTGAGTGTTTAAGGCAAGCTGCTCAGTTAAGAAGGTCAAACAGCCATTTTCCCAGAGCTTCTTCTATTAATAGTAAGAGGAATGACTGCCTATTTATCATATCTTATTATAGATTTATTTACTTACCTCTTGAATAATTATAGAGATACACCAATGAGATCTTTATATTGTAATCAGTAGATTAGAATTCAGTGGCATAGGAGATGCCTTAATCTCAAATAAGAAAAATAATTTCAACAGCAGAAGAAAGAAGTGTACCTATAAATAAATAGATATTTGGCAAATTAAATTTAACATAATTCAAAGTTCAAGCAAGCTCGTCTGGACATATCTCACATAAGTAGTTTCATTAATTTTTTTCAAATCAGTACAAGTTTGCAGCTCAAATTAATGTAAGCAATACTTGATTCCTACCAGTAACTGTCTGTGCTCCACACATTCTAAAGGTGCTCTAAACATAGAGAATATTGTGATTGTTTAAGGTCACATAGCTAGGAAGGAATACAGTCAGGATTCTAAATCCCTTCCTTTAGATACTGTCCCGTATCCATTTATAATAAGTTTGCCACTTTAGCAAGTAAGTTTAATAAGGCATTGAAACTTAACTTAAGATAGAATATGAATTAACAATCCAAACACAGCATATGACTTAATGAAATAATTTATTTTAAAAATACATACTCTTACCCAAATTTAAAATCAATAGTATATCACTTGAAAATATTTATTTTAGATTTGTAGAGTAATAACAATAAATTAGAAACAAGAACTGAAAATATTTATTGGGTATTTAACAGTCACTAAACAGAGTTAAAATAACTTTTTATATGCAGCTACTTAGTCACAAAGTCAAGATTCACATCCTTGTTTGTTTGCAGGGATCCATCTTGTGTTAAGACATTACTGGTTTGATTGGCTGGAATACAGAACAACCATCTCTTGAGTAAGTGAATTCATTAAACCTGTGAATCTAGAATTTCATGTACCTTTACTAAGTTTTTATTATATATTTTAGGAAGCTATTCTCATGTTCTAAAAATAATTCAGCATTAATTATGATTAAAGCTTTTTTTTTTTTTTAAATCCCAGGTAGAATCTAGTTGACTTTCCAGTACTTAGATACTTAAAAATATTTAACTTTAATTGAAACAGATTTAATTAGAATGTATATGTTTTAATGCAATTCTTAATTTTTTAAAAAGTGTCAAAGTAGCTGTGTATTTCTGTGTATAATTAGCATTAATCACATCTCTGAAAAGCTCCTTGAAATTTTTGATGTTAAGTATTATCTAGACAATAGAATTTTACTGGAAACTGCTGGAAAGTTCATTTCCAAATGACCTTCAGAATAAAGGAAAGGGTTTGGGCACATGATGTCAATTTATTACAGTCTTCAACGTTCACTTCAAGTGATATACTAAATAAGAAAGTAAAAAGAAATAAGATGATCTATCACATCCCAAAAGAACCTATGATATTAATGTCCTTTCATATTGCTATATTCTGCCAGGATTCAATGAGAGAATGCTACTGAAAATAAAACTAAATAGTATTAAGCTACAAATATGAGCATGGTGAAGGCAGTTCTTAGATCCTAAAAGAACATAGTGTGATTAGTATTGTTGTTTTTTAATCAAGAACATCTATTTTAGGAAACATCATGTTTCCTAATATCTGGACAGACAGTCATTAACTTGTATTCATCTTGTGAGTGGAAAAACATTCCTGGTGCTGTTTATTATTCATAAGAAGGGGAGCTGTTCATTTTCCTAATTTTTAAAGACACTGAAACAATTATCACATTTCAGCGTTCCCATTGTGGTAGGAGGGCAAAAGATTGGGAGGAGGAGGTAAAAATGAAGAGAAGTGGAATTCTCACCATTAGTTTTCTGGAATGTACTCCTATGACACATTGCAAACATTTACATGACTTTGTCTATAAGACTGTGAGATTTTGCCTTTTTTATCATATTGAAGACAACAGGAAGTTGTCAACCCACACCATTATTTAGACAGTTTTCTACCATATTTCCTGAAGTCTCAGTTGACCTATTGATTACAGTTGCTATTAATTAGTGGCTTTTCTTTAGCATAAAAATAATTCTCAACAATTCCTTCTAGCAGAAGCTTTCCCCACCTTAGACTGTAGGATGATTCAACATCTCCACGTTATAAAGTCTTCCACTTGTAGTAGCCTCCATCGTACACCACCATCTGCAAACAATTTCACTATTTGGATTACAATTGGTGAATTATGATGGTTGAGTCAACAATCCTTGTAAACCAAATGGTGAAATTAAATACAGATTGTGGTTCATGATAACAGGGTATTGGAAGTTTCAGATACTAAAAATAAAAGAATAATGAATAATTTTCATAAAATATTAAGTTAAAAATTAACAAATTATTTCAATGATAGACACAGGGCTCTGGAAATATAATTGGGGTTTTTCCTGTACATTTTTCTACACATGGTTTTCTGCCTCCTTTTGTTTGTTGGTCTCATATTTATTTTCTGCAAAAAGTTGGGGCCACGTGATGAGAGAAAGCTAGCACATACCAACCAGATAGGTAGGGAATTCATTCTGATTTGTTCATTTTCATCCTTATGCCCAAGCCTGACTCTTTAGTCTTGTAGTTAGACCAGGAGACATCAATGTCATCCAAAACACATGCAGTAGAGGAGATAAAGTTTTAAGGGAGTTTTAACCATAAAATATCAACATAATACAAATAAGATATACCATTTTGAGTTGTATTTCTTTTACATGTTTATCAATATAAGTTATTTGGATATTTCCTAAAGCAAGAAGATAATAGCATAATTGCTTCTCTTTTGGGAATGATGAGATGTGGCTTGTCATTCCCAATAGAAAAGCAATGCAGCGTTGATTTCTCTGCACTCCACAGATATTTTATCATTTCCCAAGCTAGAAAGCATTAGAATCTTAAAGTTTCCATTAAAAAAAGTAATTGGAATTGAAATATGAATCAGGACTTTTTTTATAATCACAGAGAAGATTCACTAGTAATTAAGGTTTACTTTAATTTGTTCTACTTGATATCCTTTGATAAAGGTGATGAGCTTTTAAGTCCAAACAATTAGAGAAATTCCATTGTGAAGGAGGACTAGCTATTTTAGTAATTTACAGCTGTTTTATCTGGAGGGGAATTAATGGCTTATTTTACTTAAAGTAAAATAATGACTAGTAATTATTGCTCAAATAAAAATAATAGAAAGAAATGCTATGGAATTTTATATTGTCTAAAAGGATATGTCAAAGACAAAAACCAACCTGAACAACAATAGGAGGCCTATTAATTTATTCACTGTCTGTGTTTTAGAAAAGGGATTTATCTATCTCTGTGTTAGCATTTTCTTAAAATGCGTTGTCTTACTTTTCAATTTATTTCGACATTTCAGTTTCTTGTGATTGCTTTCCATTTCCCACTACTTACTAAAAAAGATAGTGATAGTAAAAGTGGCTTGTACATAATTGTAATTTTCATGTCAACACTGGAGTATTTCAAAGAATGAAAGGGAGATAACCCAGTTAAATTGCTTTTTTCCATCTATATTGGAATTTTTAGCTATAAATGAGTTCATATTAATTAAAGAACTGTCTGGAGGTAAGACTATTTAAACACTTGGCTTCAATTGAAATAACTTTATGACAGACCAACATGACAAACATTAAGGTGTAGAATTGATACTATAATCAGTACCTTTTGTCAAGATGTTTGCATTTACTCAGATTTTATAAAAGTGTGAAAGGAAAATATTTAATTATCATATGTTATATTTAACTAGGGGCCCGATGCACAAAAATTTGTGCACTTGGGGTGGAGGGAGTCCCTCAGCCCGGCCTGTGCCCTCTGACAGTCTGGGACCCCTCAGTGGATGTCCTATGATGGTCCCAGTCTGCCAGGCGCCTTTTGTGTGTGTGTGTGTGTGTGTGTGTGTGTGTGTGTCACCACTGGGGACCTGCCCCCAGCCGCATCTGAGGCTCGGAGCAGTCCTCCTGTGTGTGTCTACCTGCTGGGGGCCTGCCCCCAGGCACACCGTGGAGGCTTGGAGTAGGCACCCCCTTTATGTTGATCTCTCAGACTCTTGCCCTCCCCAGCAAGTTGTTCTCTTTTTTGAGCGTGGCCAGGGCTGGGTGCGGCCTGCCTCCCAAGCTTGCCTACTGCCCATCTTCCTCCAGCCACCAGAAAGCAGGGAAAACCCCGCCTTGTGGTCAGGCCAGCCTTTTCCTGCTCCCTGATCCCCGGAAGGGACCTGGGAAGCTGCCAAGCAGGCCGCCAACTCTTTCCCACTCACCGGTCCCCTGCTGCCTTCCTTTCCCACTTCCCTGTGCCACCAAGGGGTCTGGGGAGCTGCCAAGCAGGACCCCGGTCCCTGCAGCCTTGCTTTCCTGCTCCACGATGCCCCTCAAAGGGCCTGGGCAGCCACCAAGCAGGCCGAGACCCCCCCCTCCCCGCTGCCTCTTACCCGCTTCGCGGTGCCCTCCAACCCTGCCGCCTGTTTCCCACTCACGGGGCTTGGGTCCTGAGCTGTCCCGCCCTGCAGCCGCTCTGTGCACTCAGGAGGTCCCTCAGCCCGGCCTGTGCCCTCTCACAGTCTGGGACCCCTCAGGGGATGCCCACCTGCTGGCGTGCCTGACCAGCCTGGGTAAGGAGCTTTAAGGCTGCCCACAGCTCCCATTGACCCAACGTCCCAGCAAGGCTGGCTGGACGCAGGTTCTGCAGTTTCTCTCCTATAATTGATGCTGTTCCTTTAAGGCCTGGGGTTATCTTCTATAATTGATACACTGTTCCTTTAAGGCGGCCTTCTAACTAATGAAGCCTCCTCTGCCTCACCTCGCAGCAGCGTCTATAATGAAACAATTGTTACTTTTACTGGTGAGGCCCCGGCTGCTCTTTCCTTCAGCTCCCGAGGATTCTATGATTGTTATATTGTTTCAAAGCTGTGTTTTGCTAGAGGCAGTTTAGTCGGAGCTGAGCTGAGGGGCGCAGCTTCACTTTCGCTCCTGCCGCAATGGAAAGGGCTGTTTACTCAGGTCCGTGAGTGGCGGCCGCCATGTTGGCTGGGCTAATTTGCATACAGCCGCTCTGATTGGCTGGTGGGCGTGGCTTACCCTGTCTCGGAGAAACGGTTAATTTTAATATTTCGCTTTTATTAGTTTAGATG
>PVJC01040366.1:0-15836 GCA_004026665.1 Murina feae
ACAAAAACCCTTCAGAAGTTACAGAGCCTCTCTCTGTCTCAGATGGGTGGACTTATCTCAAAGACCTTACCCATTTTATTTCCAGATTTTTTTTCCTCACTATTACAGCCCCCACTATAAATAAGCTTCATAAGGAAAATAATTTTTATCTCTTTTTTTATGCTGTCACTACAAAACTAAGGACCATATTTGATCCATGATAGTTTCTCAATAGCTATTAATTGAGTGGTTTGGTCAAGAAATGTCTCCAAATTGAGTTAAAATGATGTATTCTTGGGGTGCAGAAGGAATGTAGAGAGAGAGACTTCTATGAACTGGAAATCAGAGAATGTTTCAGAAACAGTTAGTAGAGCTTTGTTGGCCTCTTAACTTGTTTAATTTCAAAATTCATGTTAACCATTTCACAGTTACTTATGTACCTTTATTCCACTCTTGACTATTGAAATCTAGCTTACTACTTTTGTATGCATTTCTCAAGTATACTGGAGCAGGACTTCTCTGTCTTCCCTGACTTCTGCATCTCCAACAGACCTGGAGCGGCCAGGGCCGGGATGCTTGTATGGTAGCTGTGGCTGCAATGCAAGTATCCCAGCTCTGGCCTTCACCATCTTGACTGGGTTAATTTGCATACAGCCACTCTGATTGGATGGGGGCATGGTTTGGCTGGTGGGCCTGGCTTAGATGTCTTGAAGTGATGGTTAATTTCCATATTACTCTTTTATTAGAGTAGATCTCCCAGATTTTAACAATAGAGAGACCATTTAACCTACCCAAAAGCTTAATTACTGAGAGAGCCACATGAGTACAGTAGTTCACCTTTAATGGCAGTTTTGTTTTTCATGGTTTTAGTTGCCCTCAGTGAAATACAGTCCAAAAATACTAAATGGAAAATTCCAGAAAAAAATTTATAAGTTGTAAATTGTCCACAGTTCTCAGTAGCATGATGAAATTGCACACCTCCACCTTCCCCAGAAGATGAATCATTCCTTCGTCCAGTGTATCCATGCTCGGTATGCTTCCTATCCTATAGTCAGATAGTAGGCAATCCCATTATCAGATCTGATTTTTATGAATGTTCATAGCAGCTTTATTTGTTGTTGTTGTTGTTTTAATTTTTATGGAATTTATTTGGGTGACACTCTTTAACAAAATTATACAGGTGAACACACTGTAGAGTATACAGATGATGTGTTGTAGAATTGTGCAACTGAAAACTATATACTTTTGTTATCAGATCTGTTGAGAGAGAGAGAGAGAGAGAGAGAGACTGCATTCACTTAACTTTTATGATAGTATCTACACTAATAAAAGAGAAAGATGCAAATTGACTGTACCTTTGCAATGCTCACCAGCCAATCAGGAGTGAGTATGCAAATCAACCCAACAAATATGGCAGGTTAATTTGCATACATAGGCACTGAGCAGCCGGGGGCAGGGCAGGATGCTTGCCCCAGCCTTTCTGAGCAGTGTGGGAAGTTGGGAAGACGGCTCTGGGGCAGGAGTGAAGACGGAGCTGGCAGCCAGGGGAAGGAAGGCCCATTGTTGCATGAATCTTCATGCATCAGGCCTCTAGTGTTGCTGTAATTGTTTTAGGTATTATTAATTGTTGTGATTTTCCTAGGGTGCCTAATTGTAAATTAAGCTTTTTCATAGGTATCCATGTATAAGAAAAAACAAAACAAGTATATGTAGTGTTTGGTATGATGGAGTTTCAGGCCTCATCTGAGGTTCTGGAACATATGCCTTCAGATAAGGGGGACTATTATATACCTAAAATTATTCATACCTTTTGAATTTTTACTGAATAGTTTCTAATTTTATGCCATGTCCTTCCTCTCAAGAAGAAATGACCATGAAAAATGGAGTATAAAACAAAAATATTGCACACACACACACTTCTTTTTAGCCAATTTATCTGTCATTGTAGAGGTTAATTCGTAATCATTTCTTCCTGTAGACACTCTCTTTTAGCCTTTTAATCTCTATTCAAAAGAGGACTCAAAGCCATCAAAATTCAAAATTCATTATATATTCTTTTTTATCTTTAATTTCTTTATTGGTTAAGGTATTACAAATGTGTCCTCATTATATATTCTTTATATTTTAGTTAACAATCCACTTTAATATGCATTGGATGTCAGTTTTAATCTGTACCTCTCCAGGTGTAAAGAACCAAACTCATTGGAAACAAAATATTGCAAAGTGTAATTTCAGTTGATTTTTAGTTCTTCCCTTCTGGATGGATTTTGAAATGAGTTTGAGTTGTAAAAAATGTCATGTAACTAAGTGATTAATGGGTATTAAAAACAAAGCAAGCATTTTTAAGCAAATAAAAAGTGAACACATCTTATCTAATAAAGAGGGAATATGAAAATTGACCATCACACTGAAATGGTCAAGATGGCTGTGCCCACAGCGGAAGCAAGGATTCCTTAACACAAGATAGCTGCGCCCACAGTGGAGGCCAAGTTCCCATAATGAGCCTTAATGAGCAATCAGCGGGGACCTGAGGCTGCATGGCACTGGGCCGGGGCAGGGGACCTGAGGCTGCACCCTCCCACCTGGTGGGGCTTGACAAGGGACTTCAGGCCACGAAGCCACATTCCCTGCATGATGGAGCTTAATGTGGGGAGGAGGGGCCTCAGACCAAAGCTGAGCTATAGGACTTGAGGCCAGGCCAGGGGACCTGAGGTTGTGCCTTCTGCCATGTGGGCTTGATGGAGAACTGCAAGCTGTGCCCCCTGGCCCAGTCCAGGGGACTTCAAGGTGTACCCCCAGCCCAGGCTGGGGGAACTCAGGCCAGGCCTCCTGTCCTGGTGCTGGGTCAGGTGACCTGAGACTGCACCCCCAACCTGGTGGAGCTCGACGGGGGTTGGGCTATGCAGGTCTGGATCTAGTCAAATGGGTGTGGGGCTAACCAGGTCTGGGTCTCATGCACTTTTGAGGCTCATTTGGTTGGGTGGGGACTTGACTCTGGTTCCCATGGTGTGCCCCAGACTCTGACAGGAGGGAGATTTTCATATACATTTTACTAATTTTCTTTCATCTGACACTTCTATTATAGAGAAAGGGCAAATAACAATATTAAAATATTTCCTCTAATTAATTCCCTTTTAATGTGCATGAATTTTGTGCACCAGGTCACTAGTTTTACATAAAGCACTATTTCTCTTAACTTGCTAAACAGGTGATTGGTATTTCAGTTATCTGTGTTTAAAGCAGGTGAACAAACTAGAATTGTGTTTAACTAGAATTATAATTAAATATGCTCTACATAGCCAGAATGTTATGTTTATGATAATCTCAAGTGGTGGGTCGAAGGAAAAAAGAAATGGAAAAGACTTGACTTTATTGGCTCGTGTCTTTATTGTAGATAAAAAGATATTTTGACTTACTGAGATTCAAGTGCTTTGAATTAATAACTTCGCCCATCCTCTGCTTACATCAACTTCCCTGCACACACTACCTACTACATCCCTGCACTAGGTCTATACTAGCTACTTACATACAAAAATCTTACGTATAGTCAACTTTTAATGAACATTAAACTCAGCTTTATTACTTTTCTTTGTTTACATAATTAAATTTGCCTATGCTCCATGAATATTCCAAAATATCAAGTGTATAATGACAATGATTTGAGTCTGGTGAATATGAAACAATAAGGTTATGCTCTTTTCAAAACTGAGCTCTCCAAATTATTTATCAAAATAAATAATAGTAACCTAAAGATTTTCTATGAAAATAAGTGTGAGGAATTGAGAGAATACCTGTTTAAGTAGAAGTAAAAGGGTAAAAATATTGTGAAGTTGTTATCCTTAACTCCATTAAGCACATAACTCCTTTGCAAAATGGAATTTCATAATTAGTGCATAGTAATGAGATATATTTAAATTGTAATAGAATTTTACATTGGTATTTTTGTAGTAATTTTATGTAACCCGTGATTCCATTGATGATATTATTTTCCTTCAAATTATTAGGCTAATTTGCTAATAGAATTTTAAATGTTACTTTAGGTCAATTAATTAAATTATAATAACAAAGAAGTTGAAAGATACTTGTGCATAACCAACCATAGTTTCAAATTAGAATCTTAATTAAAATGTTATGGTTTATTAATTACAGACTCATTAGTTAAATCCCCTGTGATTTTTTATAATTGTTTTTTAAGTTATAACATTTATTTATGTACTTCCTATCTCCCACTCATGTCCTCCATCGGTTGTGGAAAAATATAAGAACATTATGCTTCTATTGAATCACCACTATGCCAGCATACAACAGACATATTCACTGTGATTACTTTTCTCTTTCTGCAACAGAATTACTGAATCACTTAAAGAAATATCAACTAACTCTTTAGAAAAGGTCCTTCCAAACAGTTAAATTAACTAGTAGCAAGATAGTTACCACTGACTGGGAAGGCGGTCGATAGATTACCACTATTAAATAAGCACATAAGGTTTGACTGCCAATTGATTTGTTCTCCTCTAACATCTATCTATCTATCCATCATCTCTCTCTCTCAATTTTTTTAGTTTGAGTTATAGTAAATACTGTTGCTTGCTTCTAAATAAGTTCAAGATGGGAACATTTAATTTATTTAATATATTGCTCAGATACTAGGCGAAGCTTCAAATTATCCCTTACTCTATATAGTCAGGGAATGTATCTGTTGAAATTGGTTGATTATTTGATTTTTAAAACAAAGGGCACTTCAACTGCCATCAAATAACCTGCACAGAAAACAAATATTTAATAAGAAAACCACCTTTTAATAACTTCACAAATTATCTTGGACTTGAGAAGAAAAGCCAAGTTTGTAGAATTTTGAAAGTGAGCTGGAACTCTTTGTCTTATTGAGGAGATAGAAAAGGAGGTCAGGAGAGAGAAACCAAGATGGCAGCATAGGTGAACACTGGAATTGCTGCTGTGCACAACTATTTCAAAATCACAACAAAAAGAAAAAATGGACACCACTCAGACCCACAGGAAGGCTGGCTGAGTGGAAATTCGACAACTAGAAAGAGACTGAGATGCAGAAGAGGTGCGGAAATAAAGTGCAGAGGTACAGAGGCATGCGTGAAGGGGCTCGCAGAAAGGGCTGGCAGCATTTCATACTGGAGGGAGGCACAAGCTCCTGATGGCTCTGAACTCCAATTCTATATAAGTTTCTGGGAATTCAGAATCATACGGGGAGGAGCTGGACTGTCTGGCACCGTTTGGCACCAGGAGGAACTCCAGAGCAGCTTGGGACCCAGTGCCTCTTAGGGCAGGACTGAGAATCGCCCTGTAGACTCCCCAAGACCCCACCCCACCCAAGTTGCACGCAGAGGCTTTTGCATATAAAAGGCTGGGAAACCTCAGGCAGAAGTTAAAATAGCACCTCCTTAGAGTTACAAGAGACAGTAAACCCAGTGGTTAGATCAGGACCACCCAGTCTACAACTCCTCAGACTCATAAGGGACACACTCAAGGGGCAGACTCAGTGGGCACCAAAGCCCCACCAAAATAAGTCTTGCCCCATAACGGTGTCTCCAGCATACAAGTTCTCCCACCATAGACACAACTGACTATCACAGCCAAGTGGTCTGGAGGTCAATTCCTCTCAGTGAAACAACAGCAATCAAGGCTTAGCTACAACAAGACTGTGCATAAAGCCAAAAAGTGGTGCACCAAGAGTATACACCTTGGATAATTGAGGAGACTGAGCCACTGGGCCCTATAGGACACCTAGCACAGAAAGCCACTCTGTCAACGCAGGGAAGCAGCCAAAATGCAGAGACAAAGAAACAGAGCACAAATGACAGAGATGGAGGAAAGCAAAACTACTGGATATAGACTTCAAACCCCTGTTATAAGGCTTTTCAAGAATATTCTAGAGACTGCTGATAAATTTAGTGAGACCCTCGAGGATATGAAAAAGGACCATCTAGAAATTAAGCATACACTGACTGAAATAAAGAATAATATACAGACATCCAACAGCAGACCAGAGGATCGCAAGAATCAAGTCAAAGATATGAATTATGAAGAAACAAAAAACACCCAGGTGGAAAAGCAAAAAGAAAAAAGAATCCAAAAACATGAAGATAGTGTAAGGAGTCTCTGGGACAACTTCAAGCATACCAACATCAGAATAATAGGGGTGCCAGAAGAAGAGAGAGAGCAAGATATTAAAAACCTATTTGAAGAAATAGTGACAGAAAACTTCCCCTACCTGGTGAAAGAAATAGACTTACAAGTCCAGGAAGTGCAGAAAATCCCAAACGAAAGAAATCCAAAGAGGACCACACCAAGACACATCATAATTAAAATTCCAAGGGCAAAAGACAAGGAGATAATCTTAAAAGCAGAAAGAGAAAAGCAGTCAGTTACCTACAAGGGGAAACCCATATCTGTTGAGCTGATTTCTCAACAGAAACTTTGCAGGCCAGAAGGAAGTGGCAAGAAATATTCAAAGTGATGAATAGCAAGAACCTACAACCAAGATTACTTTATCCAGCAAAGGTATCATTCAGAACTGAAGGTCAGACAAAGAGCTTCACAGACAAAAAAAAGCTAAAAGAGTTCATCACCACCCAATCAGTATTATATGAAATCCTGAAAGGTATCCTTTGAGAAGAGGAAGAAGAAGAAAAAGTAAAGATAAAAATTATGAACAACAAATACATATCTATCAACAAGTGAACCTAAAAATCAAGTGAATAAAAAAAATCTGATGAACAGAATAAACTGGTGAATTGAATAGAATCAGGGGCATAGAAAGGGAGTGGAATGACAATTCACAGGGGAAAGGGGTGTTGGGGGTGTGGGAAGAAACTTGACAAAAATCGTAAACCTATGGAGGAGGACAGTGGGGGGCATCAGGGCAGAGAGTGGGGTGGGAACTGGGAGGAGGGGAGCTATGGGGGAAAAAAGGAGGAAAAACTGTACTAGTATGAACAATAAAGATTTTAAAAAAAAGGAAAGGAGGTCAGGAAGTCAGGGACAGGGACCGTGGGGAGGAGTGGGGAGAGAAGTAGACCTTTGCAGACATGGAGAGAAAGGAATTAGACCTAGACCCAGCCAGGCAGGAACATTGATGTCACCTTGGACCTGAAGTGGCAGTCCTCAAGCAAGTTCTTTGAGCTTTAAAATAATTGAATATTGCCAGAATTCTTTGAAGGGACCAATCAGAAGCTAGCAGGGTATATAAATATTCCTAGACAAAGAGCTTAAGCAATAACCTGCTTTGGGCCTCCTTCCTGCTGCCCTCTTGCAGCAGGAAGTCTGTCAATCCCCAAATAAACTTTGTTTCCACCATCCTTTTTTGTTTGTGAATCCATTCTTAGGTTTTGTGAGACAAAGAACTTGGAAACGACCACTGCATTTTGGTTTCATTGCTATCTATGGTGCTGCCTATAATGTTTAAATGCTCTGAGACATGGTTCTTTGCCTTACAATGGAAACTGGTTAACCGATTTGTCCCTAGCTGAATCATGAACAGGTGGAAAACACAAAATGTTTTGGTTTGAGGTTTGTGTGTATGTGAGTGTATAGGGGAAGGAAGTTAATGTATTTTATTAGATAACTAGAGGCCCGGTACATGAAATTCATGCATAGGTAGGGTCCTTAGGCCTGGTTGGCAATCAGTGCTGATCTGTGGGGCGACTGGTGGGGCAATCAAGGGGTCCCTGCTGGCATCTGCCTTGGCTGACCTGGGGCCTATGGGCTGGAGGCAGCTCCTGCATTGAGCATCTGCCCCCTGGTGGTCATTGTGCATCATAGCAACTGGTCATTCCACCAGTCATTCTGCCATTTGGTCGATTTGGATATTAAGCTTTTATTATATAGGATTAGAGGCCCAGTGCACAAAATTTGTGCATTGAGGGCAGGGTCCCTCAGCCCAGCCTGCACCCTCTCCAATCTGGGACCCTTCAGGGGATGTGGAAGAAAGATAGTAATATGAGTGGGAAGCAGCATATAGGGAGCAACGGAGATTCCAATAATGTTGCATTTACCCAATATTATAAAGTGTTAATGAAAATCAAGTTAAACAAACAAAAAAATCATGTTTGCATTTAGGGGAGAAGAATGTGGTGTAACTGACAAAATCACAAATGTACCAGTGATACTTTATTTTATGTTTATTTCATTTTTTTCTTTTCTTTTTTAAAAAAATATATATTTTATTGATTTTTTACAGAGAGGAAAGGAGAAGGATAGAGAATTAGAAACATCGATGAGAGAGAAACATCGATCAGCTGCCTCCTGCACACTCCCTACTGGAGATGTGCCCGCAACCAGGGTACATGCCCTTGACCGGAATCAAACCTGGGACCCTTCAGCCTGCAGGCCGATGCTCTATCCACTGAGACAAACAGGTTAGGGCTCATTTTTTTCTAATTAAATTTATTGTGGTGACATCGGTTAATAAAACTCTATAGGTTTCAAGTGTACAACTGTGTAAAACATCATCTGCACACTGCATTGTGCACTCACCACCCAAAGTCGTCTTTTTTCATCACCGCTTATGGTCCGCCCCTTTGCCCTCTTTCACCTCCCCCACACCCTCTGGCAACTGCCTTTCTGTGGTCTGTGTCTTTTTTCTTTTCTTTCTTAATCCCTCTATCTTTCACCCAGCCTTGTAAATCCCCTCCTTTCTGACAGATGTCAGTCTGTTCTGTGTATCTATACTTCTGTTCTATTTTGTTTGTTAAATTATTTTGTTGATCAGATTCCACATCTAAGTAAGATCATATTTCAATTGTCTTTCTCTGACTGGCTTATTTCACTTAGCATAATACTCTCCAGATCCATGCAGGCCATTACAAAGGTAAGATAGATTTTCTTCCTTTTGGGTCCCAGTAGTACTCCATTGTGTAAATCTACCATAGCTTTTCAATTTGCTTATCCACTGATGGGAACTTGGGCTGCTTCCAAATCTTGATTATTGTAAATAACACTGCAAGGAATATAACGGTGCATGTAGTTGTTCAAATTAGTGCTCCTAGTTTCTTTGGATATATTATTAAAGGGGAATTGCTGGTATATTTTATTTATTTATTTTTTAAGCTAAGCCATGGGAATTGACTTATTTATTTTATTTGTTAGTATCTTTTAATCTAATTGTAAAAAAATTACTGTTAGTGCATTATGTAGGGATGAACTACATCTTTCTTATTTAGAGAACTAAATTAGTTGTTTTTACAACCATCCTATACAATAAAGAGTTAATATGCAAATTGACCCTCACTCTGTCACGCTGTCACAAGATGGCTGCACCCTCAGTGGAGGTGGGGTTCCTGTAACAAGCCATTATGAGCGATTAGAAGGGAAGCCATTATGAGCGATTATGTGCCCTCAGGCTGTGCCCCCTGCCTCGGCGCTGGGTGGGGGACATCAGACTGTGTCCCCAGCCAAGCATGGCTTGAAGGGGGACCTCAGGCCACACTCCCTTCCCGGTGGGGCTTGACAGGGACCTTAGGCTGTGCCCCTTGCCCTGGGCCAGGGGACCTGAGGCTGTAACCTCCCCCCCCACCCCAGCGAGGCTTGATGGGGGATCTGAGGCTGTGCCCTATGCTCGGTGTCAGGCTGGGGGACCTGAGACTGTGTCCCCCCACCTGGTGGGGCTTGACGGGGATGGGGCTGGTCAGGTCTGGTTCTCATGCGATTTTGGAGTGCATGCAGGTGGGCAGGGACTTGACTCTGAGTCATGCTTCATGCCCTGGACTCTGACAGAAGGGAGATTTTCATATACATTTTACTAATTTTCTTTCATCTTTGACACCTCTATTATAGTGAAAGAGCAAATAGAAATAGTAAAATATCTTCTCTAATTAATTCCCTTTTAATGTGCATGAATTTCATGCACCGGGCCACTAACTGTTTAAAATAAAATGTCTCATGGTTGGCTTTTCTCTGTATTCTCTCCATATTTATATATATAATGTCACACATACCTGCATGTTTGTAATATTACTTTTAAAACAAACATAGTTCTTTCTGTTTTTTTAATTTAAAAATATGTGAAAAATTATTATTTTTCCCCTCAAAATTGTTTCTTATGTGTGCCAAAACAATTTTAAATTTTTCTGCAGTGTTTTCAAATGAAAATAAATTAGAAACACTCCATATGGCTGCATAATTCTTTTTGAGCTGTGTTAGAGCTAATATAATTAACATATACACTGAGTGGCCAGATTATTATGACCACCTGATGTTTGTAGGCAAATTAGCCGTACACTGCATTGTGTGGGATATGGAAGCCAAAGGCCTGTTCAAACACATTTGCTGTCTGCAGTTACAAAGATAAAATGTCTCTAATTCGCACAGGAACACAAGGATTGGACAGTCGAGCATTGGAAAAAGTCTGATGAATCACGTTTCCAGTTGCATCATGCAGATGGCAGAGTGAGAATTTGCAAAAACAGCCTGAAAGCATGCAGCCCACATGCATGAGTATAACCCTTCAAGCTGAAGGGGGCAGTGTTATGGTTTGAAGCATCTTTTCCTGACATGGTTTAGGCCCTTTAATTCATGTGGTACAACATCTGAATAGCACAACATACCTAAGTATCATTGCTGATCAAGTTCATCACATTATGTTGATGCGTATACCAATGGAGATGGCTTCTTCCAAAAGACAATGTGCCATGCCACGGTGCTTGTATTGTGCAGAAGTGCTTTCAAGAACATGAAAGAGACTTTACCTTGCTTAGGTGGCCCCCACAATCACCAGATCTCAATCTGATTGAGCATTTATGGGATGAAGTTAAAAGAGCGATCAGGCAGCTGGTTCCACAACCATCAAATCTCACAGAACTGGACAGTGCTATTCATCAGGCATGGTGTCAGACTCCTGGCATCACCTTTCAACATCTCGTGGATTCAATGCCAAGAAGAATCACCACAGTATTGAAGGCAAAAGGTGACCCAATGAAGTACTGATGGGGTGGTCATAATAATCTGGCCACTCACGTTCAAATATTTCCCACATTCAAAGGCTGTTAAATTGTGATATTTACCCATATCTTCAGGAAAAAAATCACTTCTACTGTCATGGTAAACAACCCTATTTATAATGGTCTGGCTATCTAGCAACTTCAGTGTGAAATTATAGGTAATTTGCCTACAAACATCAGCTGGTCATAATAATCTGGCCACTCAGTGTATATATATTTCAATTCAATTTGTATGTGGCAAGAGGTAAAATGTTATTATGAGCATAGGCATTAAAGTCTGATGTACTGACCTTCATGGATCCACATACATTGAATTGAAATAAAATATTTGAATCTTGAATAAAGTCTTAGAAACTTTAAGAAGCGAGGCACTGGTATTTTGTTAATTAATTAATGGACTTTTTGACTTAAAATCATTCCCGCTAGAACTACAAAGTAAGGATGTCCCAATGCAAAAGGCACAATGAATAGGGTCATCTGAATTACTGTTTTGTGGCAAAATACTATATGTAGAAAATGACTCTTTGAATTACTGAGCATGGATTAAATAAGAGAAATACAGATATAAGGTCTACAAAATTGAAATCCAGAAAAGCAAACAGCTGTCCTGTGAATAACTGGAAATCTCTGAAAACTTGAGTCAACTTTTTAAAAAGTATATGTATTTGACAGAAGCAGAGCCCTTTCCTTGTGGAGCTAATGAAAGGATATGAAAAAAATATAAAGCCTCAAAATCTAAAACCTAAAACCTAGTTAAAAAATAAACTAGAATAAAACTGAATCCACAGGGAGAAACCACAGGAAATCAACTGTCTCAAACAGTGAGTAGGTGGACAGTGGGGGAAAGGCAAATAAAACAAATCTTAGAAAATTCACAACCACAAACCTCATGGGAGTTTACTACTCAAATATAAAACAACCTCAGATCCCACAATCCTGGAGGCAAGGGGATGTTTTAAACCATTCTTGGATGTCAGTAAGCCCGGTACCTAGTAAAGCAAACAAAGTCCTCTCCAGAGGACGTTCCTTCCAAGAATTCCAGGGGTAACTTAGATCACACATGATGACACAATAAAAAAATCTCGAAATCTATGGGAAGACAAGGGTCCAACACGGAATGCTGGCAGAAACAATAACAAGAAAAAAAATAATTATGGAATCATCAGATACGAAATGTGACACACACAACACATAGTTGCAAAACGTTCACATGTGTGCCAACAAAAGTGACTTGGGGAAAGGTGTTTATAGCAGCAGAAGGACAATAGGAAACATGTCTCATTGTGTAGCGACAACTTGTGGCAGGGCTAATTCCTCTTTACGTGCAGCCACACACCTTTCCTCACTGAACCCATTCTCGCCCATTCCTATTGCACCCCATCCCCACTGCGATTTCAAGAAAAGGCTGGTATAGAGAAACCTTGGAAACTGTGCAAACTATGCCAAATTTTATTGCTTCCTAATACCTCAAATTATTGAAGGGGGGAAAAATATCTTCTCCAATATGCTGATGGCTGAGCATTTAGTTCAGGAAAACAAATGGTTCAGACTAATAGAATGAAAATAACTCAATGAATACTAGGTATGAAATTGGGTTACAGGTTTGGTTTCCAGGCAGTATTATTAAACAGAAATCTACATTTTATCATTACAACTTAACTTTACAGAAAGACTGGGTTGCACAAAGCCATGGTCAGGGATGAGTAATTGGGAAAGTGGTGTGATGTATGGCTTGTCATATCATTTTAAGAGGTAAATTTTCTTCTGGAAATACTCTTCAGGGAAATGATTTTAGATCTCAAAGAAAAGGATTATAGGATCAAATATATTTGAATACATTAAAAGCTTTACTCTGTTAGTGAGACTTCTTTAATTTTAAAAATTAGTAAACCAGGACAGTTTTCAAATCAGTGCATTTGATGTTCTTTTCTCTAAAATTTATTGAGAAAAATTTAGGTAACTCCCATGGAGTTATTATTTTTAAATATAATTTTATAATTATGTTCTATTTTCAATTTAAGTGTTTTGATTGGAGATTATTTTATTTTTTAAAATATATTTTATTGATTGTTTACAGAGAGGAAGGGAGAAGAATAGAGAGTAAGAAACATCGATGAGAGAGAAACATCCATCAGCTGCCTCCTGCACACCTCCCACTGGCTATGTGCACATAACCAAGGTACATGCCCCTGACCGGAATCAAACCTGGGACCTTTCAGTCCACAGGCCGACGCTCTATCCACTGAGCCAAACCGCTTAGGGCTTGATTGGAGATTATTATCAATGATTATTGAATTTCTCCTTAGGCATTTTTAAAAATTTCTAGTATTTGTATATATAAATATAAATTATACATAAATATATATATATATATACTTTAAGGCAGTGATTTTTTTGTTCCTTACAGACTTTTATAAGTATTTATCATCTTACTTTATGTGTGTATTTCTGTGTATTATGTGACCCTGTGTGGTTGTGTGACATTTCGCCATGTGTGTGGTTTGTACGCTTGTGTGTGTGTGTGTGTGTGCTGCACATATACCAGTATATGTATGTACATATGATATGTGTGAAATTTGTGTATGTATATATTTATATATATAAAAAGCTAAGTGACTGTCCGAGCGCCCAACCATCCGACCGGTAGCTATGACATGCAATGACTACCAGGGGGCAGATATTCCAACCAGTAGCTATGATGTGCACTGACCACCAGGGGGCAGACTCTCAATGCAGGAGCTGCCAAGCTGCGGTGACTTGGCAACAGTGGTTCTCAGGTGAGAATCTGAGAACCTCCCTCCCGCAATCTGGGACCCCTCTAGGGATAATGGAAAGCCAGTTTCAGCCTGATCCCTGCAGGCCAGGCCAAAGGACCCCACCTGCCAGGGGGACCTGCTCACCCCTCAGATGCCCTTTAAGCCATGGTGCTACCCAAGGTGCATCTGGCCAGGGAGGGACTGTGGGAGGTTGGCTCCAGGGTGTATCCAGCCCATCTCACCCAGCCCCACCCCACCAGGCCACCATCTCATTATTTTCCTTTCAAAGTGCACAAATCTGTGCACTTGGTCACTAATATCCTATATAATAAAGAGGTAATATGCAAATTGACCATTACTCCAACACACAAATGGCCGCTCCCATGTAGTCAAAGATGACCACCACCATGTGGTCACAAGATGGTCGCCACAAGATGGCCAGCAGGGGAAGGCAGTTGGGGGCAATCGGTCTGGCAGAGGAGCAGTTAGGTGTCAATTGGTCTGGCAGGGCAGAGGTTAGGGGGTGATCAGGCTGGCAGGCAGAAGCAGTTAGGGGAAATCAGGCATGCAGGCAAGAAGTTGGGAGCCAGCAGTCCTGGATTGTGAGAGAGATGACCGACTTTCCTTGAGGGGTCTCAGATTGGAGAGGGTGCAGGCTGGGGTGAGAGACATCCTCACCCCCCATGCACAAATTTCATGCACCAGGCCTCTAGTATACATATAATGTGCATGTTTGTTTATATAAGTGCATTTTTATATCTGTGAGTTTGTACATGTGTGTAAGTATATGTGTGTGTACATACATGTGTGTTTATGGATAGATAGTGTGTGTGCCATTGGATATTTATTAGTTGTTGTGTTTGTGTTTCTTTTCAGTTTTAAATTTCTGTTGAATATGATTTATGATATTCTTTTGGAATGAGCACGGGACTCAACTTTTAATTTGACAATTTTGCTTTTAAACAACTTTTAATGGTTTTTATTATAGATGTGTCCTTCCTTAATAAGGATAGCTCTACTTTCTCAGAAGAAACCATTCTTTTTAATCTTTTTGAGGATATGAATCACACATTTCCTGTATTCCTTCCTGTTCTGCTCTGAGCAATAAATCTAGTTCAAAGAAAGTTATTTCTTCAGTCCTTTAGGGTAGCCTTCTTATCTTTCAATAGACCTTCACCCCCTCCACTTCCCCTCGTTTTATGGCTCTGGCTTTCTGCTTGTTATATGCTTTTCTCTGCTATGTAAAAGCATCACCAAACAGTTTTTTTTTCTTAATGTTCTCTGTGTAACCCTCTCAACTCACTAGAGTTAGGAGAGTTTTACTCCATTTCTAACAAACTTTTCTTCCAAATATGTTGCTATCACTAAAAAGAGTGTTGTCCAGGCCAGGTTTTTAGCTGATTTTTTAGTTAGTTCCACTCCAATTTTAGGCAGCAATCTAATAAGGATTTTGCCTTGTCAGTTTTTATAGTTATAGAAGATAAAGAATTAGAAACTCTGTGGCTTTTATGATATCATATATGACTCATGTATTATCTTAGAAAAGATAAAGAATTTAACTTTAATATATAGGGAGAGGATAAAGTTTATATACTTTATACTAGGGGCCCGGTGCACAAAAATTTGTGCACTCGAGGTGGAGGGAGTCCCTCAGCCCGGCCTGTGCCCTCTCACAGTCTGGGACCCCTCAGTGGATGTCCTATGATGGTCCCAGTCTGCCAGGCGCCTTTTGTGTGTGTGTGTGTGTCTCACCACTGGAGACCTGCCCCCAGCCGCATCAGAGGCTCGGAGCAGTCCTCCTGTGTGTGTCTACCTGCCGGGGGCCTGCCCCTAGGCACACCGTGGAGGCTTGGAGCAGGCACCCCCTCTATGTTGATCTCTCAGACTGTTGCCCTCCCCTGCATGTTGTTCTCTTTTTTGAGCGTGGCCAGGGCTGGGTGCGGCCTGCCTCCCAAGCTTGCCTACTGCCCATCTTCCTCCAGCCATCAGAAAGCAGGGAAAACCCCGCCTCGTGGTCAGGCCAGCCTTTTCCTGCTCCCTGATCCCCGGAAGGGACCTGGGAAGCCGCCAAGCAGGCCGCCAACTCTTTCCCACTCACCCGTCCCCTGCTGCCTTCCTTTCCCACTTCCCG
>PVJC01040367.1:0-15836 GCA_004026665.1 Murina feae
AGGGGGGGAAGGGCAAGGGAAAAAATGGAGATCTATCTATCATCTGTTGTAATACTTATCTATCACTTGTTGTAATACTTTAAGCAATGAAATAAAAAAAAAATCTGTTCGATGCTTCTCTGCCTCTGTATCTATATTTTTGGTCATTAGGTTATAATGTGCTTTATTATCCATGAATGAGTGAGATCATCTGGTATTTTTCTTTCACTGCCTGGCTTATTTCACTTAGCATAATGCTCTCCAGCTCTATTCATACTGCTGCAAAAGGTAAGAATTCCTTGTTTGTAGCAGTGTAGTATTCCATTATGTAAATGTACCATAGTTTTCTAATCCACTCATCTGCTGATGATCATTTAGGCTGTTTCAAAATCTTAGCTATTGTAAATTGTGCTGCTATGAACATAGGGATGTATATATTCTTTCTGATTGGTGTTTCTGTTTTCTTGGGATATATTCCTAGAAGTGTATCACTGGGTCAAAAGGCAGTTCCATTTTTAATTTTTTTTAATTTAATTTTTAAATTTCTTTATTAATTTATTACATATGTGTCCTTATCCCCACATTATCCCCCATCCTCCCCCCACTCATGCCCTCACCCTCCTGTTGTCTGTGTCCATTGGTTAGGCCTATATGCTTACACATAAGTCCTCTAGTTGATCTCTCTCCCTTACCCGCACTCTCCCCTCCCTTCCCTCTGAGGTTTGACAGTCTCATTGATGCTTCTGTCTCTGAATCTGTTTTTGTATATCAGTTTATGTTGTTCATTATATTCCATAAATGAATGAGATCATGTGATACTTATCTTTCTCTGACTGGCTTATTTCACTTAGCATAATGCTCTCCAGTTCCCTCCATGCTGTCGCAAATGGTAAGAACTCCTTGATGGGCATTTGAATTGTTTCCACTTTTTCACTATTATGAATGACTAGGGGCCCGGTGTGCAAAAATTTGTGCACTCGGGAGGTCCATCAGCCCGACCTGTGCCCTATCGCAGTTTGGGACCCCTCTGGGGATGTCCACCTGCTGGTGTGCCTGGTCAGCCCAGGTGGGGGGCTGATGGCTGTTTGCAGGCAGGCCAAGCCTCCAAATGGGGTCCCTCACCCCATTTGGGTGTGGCCAGCATGGGTGAGGGGCTGAGGGGCACTTTCAGACTTTCAGGCTGCCCACAGCTCCCATTGACCCAATGTCCCAGCAAGGCTGACTGGAAGCAGGTTTCTTGGGTTTATCTTCTATAATTGATACATTGTTCCTTTAAGTCAGGGGCCTAGGCAAGTATGGAAACGTCCTCTCTGCTTCAGCTCTGGCTTCTATAATGAAACAATGTTTCCCTTAGAAGTCAGGCCCAGCCTGCTGTTTGCTTCAGCTCCAAGGATTGAAACAATGTTGCAAATATGTTGTTCCCTGGAGCGGAGAGAAGCCCAGGCGGCCCCCAAACAGTTTCACTCATGCTGCAATGGAAACTGCCTGTTTACTCAGCTCCCTAAGTGCCGGCCTCCATGTTGGCTGGGTTAATTTGCATACAGCCACTCTGATTGGCTGATGGGCATGGCTTAGGTGTCCTGAAGGGATGGTCAATTTGCATATTATGCTTTTATTATATAGGACTAGATGCCCTTTGCACGAATAGATTTGTACAATAGACCTTCCCTTCCCCTGGCTGCTGGCACCGGCTTTCCACCGGCACCCGGGACCCAAGCCTTGGCTCAGGCCGGAGCCTTCACTCTTTGCCGATCGGGCCCGGAGCCTTGGCTCTTCACCGCTTGGGCCCGGAGCCTTGGATCTTCGCTCAGTCCTCTGGAGCCTTTACTCTTCCGCCACCTGCCCCATCCCCGCTGCTGCCAGGCCGCACCCGCTGCTGCTCCTAGCCTCCATCTTGGCTGTGTTAATTTGCATACAACCACTCTGATTGGCTGGTGGGCGTGGCTTAGGTGTCCCGGAGAAGCGATTAATTTCAATATTACTCTTTTATTAGAGTAGATGCTGTTGTAAACATTTATGTACAAGTTTACTCATGGACATATTTCATTTCTCTTGTATATGTAACTGGGAGTGGAATTATTGAATCATATGGCAACTCTATGTTCATTTATTTGAAGAACAACTGGACTTCTTTCCAAAGTGACTGCACCATTTTACATTCCCACCCGCAGTGAATGAGGGTTCTAATTTCTCCACATCCCAACCAACACTTGCTATTATCTGCCATTTTTATTCTAGCCAACTTAATGGGTGTAAAGTGGTATCACATTGTGGTTTTGACTTGCATTTCCCTGGTGACTAATGACATTGAGCATTTTTTCATGTATTTTTGGTTTTTGTATATCTTCTTTGAAGAAATATCTATTCAGGTCTTTTACCCCTTTTTAGAACTGGGTTGTCTTTTTATCATTAGTCTGTAAGAGTTCTTCATATACTTCAGGTACAATTCCCTTATATATATTATTTGCAAATATTTTATCCCATTTTGTGGGCTGTCTTTTCACTGTCTTTTTTTAATGTTCTTATCTCTTTCTTTTTTTATTGCATAAAGTATTATAAAGATTAGTATATATATCTCTTTTTTCCCCCTGCCCTTCCCCCTGCCTCCCCTACCCCCAAGTGTTTTGTGTCCATTGGTTATGCCTTAATACATACATAAAAGTCCTTCGTTGATCTCTTACTCCCCCAACCATCCCTGTCCTTGTTGCTATAATTTGACAGTCTATTTCATGCTGCTCTGCCTCTGTATCGATTTTTGTTCACCAGTTTATAATGGTTATTATTATCCATAGATGAGTGAGGACATGTGGTATTTATCTTTCAAATCTCCAGTTCCATCCATGTTGTTGCAAATGATAAGAACTCCTCCCTTTTTACAGCAGCATAGCATTCCATTGTGTAGATGTGCCACAGTTTTCTAATCCATTCATCTGCTGATGGGCACTTAGGCTGTTTCCATATCTTAGCTATGGTAAATTGTGCTGCTATGAATATAGGGATGCATATGGCCTTTCTGATTGGTGTTTCTGATTTCTTGGGCTATACTCCGAGAAGTAGGATCACTGGATCAAAAGGGTATTCCATTTTCAATTTTTTGAGGAAACTCCATATGGTTTTCCACAGTGGCTGCACCAGTCTGCCTTCCCACCAGCAGTGCATGAGTGTTTCTTTTTCTCCGCATTCTCTCCAGCACTTGTCGTTTGTTGATTTGTGGATGATAGCCATTCTGACAGGTGTGAGATGGTACCTCATTGTTATCTTGATTTGCATCTCTTGGATGATTAGTGACTTTGAGCATGTTTTCATGTGTCCTTTTGGCTTTCTGAATGTCCTCTTTGGAAAAGTGTTTATTTAGGTCCTTTGCCCATTTTTTGATTGGATTGTTTATCTTACTTTTGTTAAGTTGTATGAGTTCTCTATAAATGTTGGAGATTAATCCCTTATCAGAGTTAACATTGACCAATATGTTCCTCCATGCAGTGGGTTTTCTTGTTGTTTTGTTGATGGTTTCTTTTGTTGTGCAGAAGCTTTTTATTTTGATGTAGACCCATTTGTTTATTTTTCCTTAGTCTCTCTTGCCCTGGATCTCTGTATGTAAAGATATTGCTATGACATGTGTCTGAAATTTTTCTGCCTATGGACTCTTGTAGTCTTTTTATGGTTTCCCGTCTTACATTCAAGCCGTTTAGACATTTTCTTTTTTTTTAAATCTTTATTGTTCATATTATTACAATTGTTTCTCTTTTTCACCCCCATAGCTCTACTCCTCCCAGTTCCCATCCCACCCTCTGCCCTTATCCCCCCGCCACACTGTCCTCATCCATAGATGTACGATTTTTGTCCAGTATCTTCCCACACCTCCAACACACCTTTCCCCCTGTGAATTGTCATTCCACTTCCTTTCTATGCCCCTGATTCTATTCTATTCACCAGTTTATTCTGTTCATCAAATTTTTTTTATTCACTTGATTTTTAGGTTCACTTGTTGATAGATATGTATTTGTTGTTCATAATTTTTATCTTTACTTTTTCTTCTTCTTCCTCTTCTCAAAGTATACCTTTCACCATTTCATATAATACTGGTTGGGTGATGATGAACTCTTTTAGCTTTTTCTTGTCTGTGAAGCTATTTGTCTGACCTTCAATTCTGAATGATAGCTTTTCTGGGTAAAGTAATCTTGATTGTAGATTCTTGCTATCCATCACTTTGAATATTTCTTGCCACTACCTTTTGGCCTGCAAAGTTTCTGTTGAGAAATCAGCTGACAGTTGTATGGGTTCCCCCTTATAGGTAACTGACTGCTTTTTCCTTGCTGCTTTTAAGATTCTCTCCTTGTCTTTTGCCCTTGGTATTTTAATTATGATGTGTCTTGCTGTGGTCCTCTTTGAATTCCTTTTGTTTGGGGTTCTCTGTACTTCCTGGACTGGGAAGTCCCTTTCTTTCACCAGGTAGGGGAAGTTTTCTGTCATTAATTCTTCAAATAGGTTTTTAATATCTTGCTCTCTCTCTTCTCCTGGCACCCCTATAATTCTGATGTTGGTACGATTGAAGTTGTCCCAGAGACCCCTTACACTAGCTTCATATTTTTGGATTCTTTTTTCTTTTTGCTTTTCCATCTGGTTGGTTTTTCTTCTTCATATTTCATATTTTGACATGATTCTTGCGATCCTGTAGTCTGCTGTTGGATGTCTGTATATGATTCTTTATTTCAGTCAGTGTATGCTTAATCTAGCTGGTCCTTTTTCATAACCTCTAGGCTCTCACTAAATTTATCAGCAGTCTCTAGAATATTCTTGAAAAGCCTTATAACCATGGTTTTGAACTCTATATCCAGTCATTTGCTTTCCTGCATTTCTGTCATTTGTGACCTGTTTCTTTGTCTCCGCATTTTGGCTGCTTCCCTGCATTGACAGAGTGGCTTTAATCAGCCGGGTCTATGGTGGGAGAACTTATATGTTGAACACACCCTTATGGGGCAAGACTTGCTGCAGTGGGGCTTTGGTGCCCACTAAGTCTGCCCCCTGAGTGTGTGCCTTATGAGTCTAAGGAATTGCAGACTGGATGGTCCTGCTCTGACCACTGGGTACATAGTCTCTTGGAACTCCAAGGAGGTGCTATTTTTAGCTTCTGCCTGGGGCTTCCCGCCTTTTATATGCAAAATCCTCTGCATGCAGCTTGGGTGGGACAGTGTTTAGGGGAATCTACAGGGCAGAGGAACCAGCTATGGCCGATTCTCAGCCCTGCCCTAAGAGGCACCAGGTCTCAAGCCACTCTGGAGTTCCTCCCGGTGCCAGAGGGTGGCAGACAGTCCAGCTCCTCCCTGTATGATTCTGAGTCCCTGGAAACTCGCCTGGAACTGGAATTCACAGCCGTCAGGAGCTTGTGCCTCCCTCCAGTATGAAATGCTGCCAGCGCTTTCCGCAAGCCTCTTCGCGTGCACCTCCGTACCTCTGCACTTTATTTCTGCACCTCCTCTGTGTCTCAGTCTCTTTCCAGTTGTAGAATTTCCACTCAGCCATTCTTCCTGTGTGTCTGGGTGGTGTCTGTTTTTTCTTTTCATTGTGGTTTTGAAATGTTTGTGCCCAGCAGCAATTCTGGTGTTCACCTATGCCGCCATCTTTGTTTCTCCCCTTTAGCCATTTTCAGTTGTTTGTGTGTGTGTGTGTGTGTGTGTGTGTGTGTGGTGTAAGTTCATGATCTATTTCATTTTTTTGCATGTAGCTGACCAAATTTTCCAGCACCATTTATTAAAGAGTCTGTTTGACTTCATTGTATGCTCTTGCTTCCTTTGTCAAATATTAATTGAGTATAATGGCTTGGGTCAATTGCTGGATCCTCCATTTTGTTCCATTGGTCTGTATGTCTGTTCTTGTGCCAGTACCAGGCAGTTTTGAGATCCATGGCTTGGTAATATAGTTTGATGTCTGGTATTGTGATCCCTCCAATTTTTTTTATTCTTCTTGGTTGAGTTTTGGGAGCTTGTATTTTTCTAAGAATATGTCCATTTCATCTAGGTTGTCCTTTTTGTTGGAATAGAGTTGTTCACAGTATTTTTTTCATAATTGTTTGTATTTCTGTGTGATTGGTTGTTATTTCACCTCTTTCATTTCTGATTTTCTTTATTTGGGTCCTCTCACTTTGCTTCTTGGTGAGCCTGACTAGAGGTTCATCAATCTTGTTTATCCTTTCAAAGAACCAGTTCTTGGTTTTGTCGATCTTTTGTATTGAGTTTGTTTTTTGTTTTTTTGTTTTTTGTCTCCATTTCCTTTATCTCTAATCTTTATTATTTCCTTCCTTCTGCTTACACTGGGCTTTTTTTTTCTTTTCTATCTAAATCTTTGAGTTGTAGGGTTAGGTATTTTATTACCATTGTTTCTTGTTTTTTGTGATAGGCTTGTCGAGCTATGAACTTCCCTCTCAAGAATGCTTTCACTGTGTCCCATAGGTTTTGGATTGTTATGTTTTTATTGTTGTTGGTTGCCATGATGTTTTTTATTTTGTTTTTTACCTCTCTGGTAACCCAGTCATTGTTTAATAGCATGCTATTTAGTCTCCATGTATTGGATTTTTTTTATTGTGTTTATTGTACTTTAATTCCAGTTTTATTCCGTTGTGACATGAGAAAATTCTTGATATGATTTTTACCTTCTTGAATTTGAAGGGCCATTGCCTGTGACCCAATATATGGTCTATCTTTGAAAATGACCCATGTGCACTTGAGGAGAATGTATATTCTGTGCCTTTAGGGTGAAATGTTCTAAACATGTCAATTAATTCCATCTGATTTGGTGTATCATTTAGGATTTATGTTTCTTGGCTGAGTGTTTGTTTAGAGGATTTGTCCAGTGGTGATAGTGGGGTATTAAAGTCCCCTACTATGACTGTATTGCTGTCGATCACTCCCTTGATATTCTCCAGAAGGTTTTTATGTATGTGGGTGCTTCTGTATTGGGTGCATATATGTTTACCAGAGTCATTTCTTCTTGTTGAATTGCTCCCTTTATTATTATGAAGTGGTCTTCCATATCTCTTATTATGTCCTCTGCTAATTTGTCAGATATAAGTATTACTATCCCAGATTTTTTTTTCATTTCCATTCACCTGAAAAAATGTTTTCCATCCCTTCTCCATCAGTATGTGTGCGTTTTTTTTTTCTGAGGTGGGTTTCCTGTAGACAGCAGATATATAGGTCATATTTTCTTATTCACTCATCTACCCTATATCTTTTGATTGGGGCATTTAATTTATTTACATTTAAAGTTATTATTGATAGGTATTTGTTTGTTGCCATTTTTATTCTTTATACCGGTGTTCCTTCTTTGCTTCCTATTTCTTCTTTTTACAGCAAATCCTTTATTATTTCTTGCATTGCTAGTTTGGTGGTAATAAACTCCCCTCTTTCTTTTTTGTTTCTGAAGTTCCTTATTTCACCCTCAATTTTGATTGATAGGCTTACTGGGTACAGTATTATTGGATTGAAGAACTTTGTATATTTCATTCCATTTTCTTTTGGCCTGATGTGTTTCTGTTGAGAAATCAGTTTCCAGTCTGATGGGGGATCCTTTATAGGTAACTTTCAGTCTCTATCTGGCCGCTTTTATGATTCTTACTTTGTTGTTGATGTTTGCCAGTTTAATTATAATGTGCCTTGAAATTGGTCTTTTGGGGTTCATTTTGTTTGGGCCTCTGTGAGCTTCTTGGATTTGTGTGAGTTTTTTCTTCCCTATAACAGGGAAGTTTTCTATCATTATTTCTTCAAACATGTTTTCTATTCCTTGCTCAGTTTCCTCTCCTTCTAGTTTCCCTATTATGTGGGTGTTGTTTTGTTTTGTGTTGTCCCAAAGTTCCCTTAGGTTCTCCTCCTGTTTTTTTAAGGTTTTTTTCCTAGATGCTGCTGTGTTTCTGTATTTTTTCCTACCTTGTCTTCTAGCTCACTGATGTGGTCCTCTGCTTCTTATAGTCTACTGTTGATCATTTCTATTGAGTTCCTTATAGCAGCAAAGTCATTTTTCATTTTTTCTTGATTCTTTCTCATTTACTCTTGGTTTTTACACATATTGTTGAATTTGTCTTCCATTCTATTCAGTGACCTTATGAGCATTTCTCTGAGTTCTTTCTCTGACATATTGCTTGCCTCCATTTCATTTACTTCCTTTTCTGGTGATGCCTCCTTTCCTTTCATTTGCTGGCTGTTTGTCTCCTCATGATCTCTCTTCCTAGTTGTCTAGTTTTGTGGCTCTCTCTCTCCTTTGCTGATTTAAAGGCACAAAACACAGCACAACAAGGCACTGAAAACAAATGTATTCAGGATACCAATAAGCCCACATAAAGGTGACTACCAGAGAAAAGACAATTAGGAGATAAGGGGGAAAAAGGAGTGCAGAAATGATATTGAGAAAAGGAAAAAAGTAAGAGAGAAAATAAATAGAGTAAAAAAGTAAGTGGGAGAACTATTTATATGGGGAAAATATTCCAATAGACCAACCACTAATCCCCAAAAATGCAAACAACAAACACCCAGAGATGAATGCAAACTACAAACAACAACTAATAGCAAGTAAGTAGAGGAAAAACAGAAGCAAAAAATAAACAGAAACAAGAAAAAGAGAAACAATCTCACAAAGAAGCACACACAAAAAAACAAAAAACAATCTAATCAACAATTAAGCAAACAACAATAGGAAAGAGTGAAGGCAAGCAAAACAAAACAAAATAAAACACAAAAACCTATAACAAAAACAAGACAAGAATACAATAACAACAGCAAAAAAAATAAGGGAAGAGAAAAAAAAGAAGAAAATTGGATAGTGAAGCATGAAAAGAGAGAGTTGTGTATGGACTGAGAGCAGGGGATCAGAAATTAGATATATAAGTAGGACAATATTTTTTTAACAAGGGGTCAAAAGAAGGAATAGGTAAACTCTAAAGTAGGAATAGGGTAGGAGAAACAAAACAACAAAATGGGAAAAGTGAGGAAGAGAGTGTTGGCATAAAGGCAAGGTTGAGATAGAGTAAAATGATGCTACAGGAAAAAGGAAAATAGAATGAACCTTAATCCAAAAATAAAATAAAGAGAAAATGATACTTTTTTTAAAAGGTAAAATAGTAGTAGTAATAATACTGATTAAAAATAAAGATATAGGTCTAACGGGTTTGGCTCAGTGGATAGAGCATTGGCCTGTGGACTGAAAGGTCCCAGGTTCGATTCTGGTCAAGGGCATGTACCTTGGTTGTGGGCACATCCCCGGTGCAGGGTGTGCAGGAGGCAGCTGATCGATGTTTCTTTCTCATCGGTGTTTCTGACTCTCTATCCCTCTCCCTTCCTCTGTAAAAAATCAATAAAATATATTTTAAAAATAAAAATAAAAATAAAGATATAATACTTAAAAAGGTAAAATCAAGTGAGGGAAAAGGAAAAAATAATTTCTTAAGTAAAAGATGAAAAAATACAAATGCGCACTAATGAAAAGTCATTTACTTCCTCTTTTGTCATGCCTGTTTTCTGTAGGTAGTCAGGACTGTGTTGAGGTTCTCTGAGTTCCACTGCTCCTCTGTATTGTAATCTACAGTCCTGATTTTCAAGCAGGCAGTATTTCTTTGTTTCTTAGATTCCTTTGTTTGTGTTTACACAAGGGTCGATTTGTGATTCAACCCCTGGGTGGCAGTGTTTCTGGATTGACCTCTGGGTCTATAAGTCCTCTCCAGCCAGTGTTTAACTTTTATTTTCCCTGTCACACTTAATACTGGTTTGGGAGAATGGACTGCCCCAGAACTAGTTCTCTGATAGTCACTCCCAGCTCTGATCCCCAGGTTCCACAGAAACAACTCTCTCCTGCAGTCTCCCAGAGTGCCCCAATTGGGTGATCCCATATACTGGGCTTTGTAATCAAAAGCAAGGATTAAAAGAGATAAAAAGAGATAGAGTAAGTGCGCAAACTCATCTTTTACTCTCTGAGACTGCGCGCATCTAAGCAGCCGATTTACTGGTAAAATTTCAGGGTGCTTTTTTGCACACAGTCCACTATGTGTTGAGATCCCAGCCCTGTGGTTCCCCTTCCACAATCAGATCATGCTAGCCCCAACGGCTGCAGGTTTTGTGGGGGGCAGACTCCCCCGAACCTCTAGATCTCATTTGCGTGACTCTCTCTCTGCATGGATCACAGACCCCACCTTTTCCTAGGTAAAATCTGACCTTTCCTTGAGAAGGTGAAGAGCTCATCTGAGTCCTTGTACTAGTGCTGCTAGAGATCCGGTGTTCCTGGGTGGCACCTGTTCCCTGGGTGGTGTTGTTGTAGATTTCCAGGATGTATAGATTTCCAGTAACAGCCACTCTCCCCTTCAAGATGGCATGGTCTCTGCAGCAGAGCTTGTCCCTTCGGGAGAGATTTCAGCAGCAGTGGAGGCTGCTCTGGTCAGGGGAGCCTGTTGTGGTGCTCCCCAACAGTCCCTTGGGGTATAGCTATCCCTCACCCACAAATATGTACTCTCTGTACATATACACGTTCTCCTTTCATTCTCTCCCTCTCACGCTATCTTGCAGTCTTCCTCCCATCAGCAGCCATCTTCTGTCCTGTCTCATCATTGATCCATTTTAAGTTTTTAGCTTGCATGCTCAAGGATAAAGGAATTGAGGTATCAAAAGATACTCTCTTAAATAAGGCTCAAGGTAAATGAGTGCCCTTGTCATCTTTAAATATGTGGGCTCTTGTTTGAACTACTACATGCCCACTTCATATTGAGGATCAAGAGCCTACAAAAACCTAAGGCCCCCAATCCTTCACCTCTGGTGTGGGAAGGCTCATCAACTAGAGAAAATGGGGCCAACAGTCCTTTTAAAAAAAGGATTCTTTAATTCTTTCAAATTACCATATGACTCCTTGGGACTGGCAGATTTTAGCTAAAATGACTTCAGATGCCAGTCAATGCTATGGAGAGCAGAATATAAGATCTATAAACAACAGGCTGTTTGTGGGTGTTCACTGGAAACCACCTGGGATCCCTCTGGGCCTCATTCTGACTGTGAATCCTAGGCACTATAAAACATCTGAAAGACCCATGAAAAGATCTCTGATTTATTAAATCTTGTCTATGTGTTAAGCACTCTTGTGTGTTGATTGTTGTTTTATCTGTCCTTGTTGTTTGGTGTAATTTGTTTATTGTTAGTCTATTAAGCATGCCTCTGATTTATTCATAGAAAAGAAACAGTAAGAAGCCATATCATTACTGGCTTTTCTCAGAGCAAACAGGATGTAGGGGTGGGGAGAAAGAATATGAGTGGTACACATGGCTGACAACACAGGCCCTAGGAAAATTCCCCTAGACAAAGGTAGGTAAAGTTAACTTAAAAAGGCCCCAGCACATTAATTACTAGGTCTCTTGGTGATCCTGTAAAATGGACGCCCACTCTCAGGAGTGTTATTAAAAGTCTCATTTTCACCATGTTTTTGTTTCCCAGCCCATCATTTGAAATTTAAGTAAGATTAGCCATTTCTCACAATCTGGGGACACATCTGGGACTTCTATACCCATGAACAGAAAAGGGCTAGCTCAAGAGAAGGTGCACGCCACCTGATTTTGGGTGGGCTCTTGGCCTAAACCCAAGACTGTTTTTCTTTGGATGTCGAAAATGACACAAGGAAAATATACAGGCTGGGTTCTGGAAACAAAATTAATGTTTCCATGATAATGGGCAGTTCTTGAATAATAATGAACCACATTCCAAAGTTGCCTCCCAGGTTTTGGGGGCACTCCTGTTTTATAAAGGAAAATGAAATAAAATAATAAAATAATACTTTAACATGAAAGCCACTGAAAGCCAGCAAGTTATCTCTCTTAAGGAATTTGCCAAAAAAAATGCCTTGGGTAATAATAATTGGCTTTAAAATCTCAAAGTTGTTAAGGCAAAAAATATATATCTAAAATGAGGGTATCTGGTAAATCTTTTTCAGTTATAATTTCCTAGTACATATGACTAAATGTAGTTTTCAAAATCTTTGATAACTTAAAATTTTTTGGGGAAAAGAAACTTTTTTTTTCTTTTTTGTTCTTTAAAATGTTTAATCAATTTTTCCAAATAGGAAAAGAAACTTTGGAGTTTGCTGAATTAAATAATAAAAATTATTAAATATCTACATGTTTTGAAACAACAGGATACTGCTGAGTCTGCCTCCTATAAAAAATCTAGAGGAAAGATTTGAATCTATTAATTGAATATGTCTTATATTTTATTTGAACTAGTTCTTAAAATGTGAATATATTACTAATCTGAGAAATGCTAAGTATTTAACTTGCCATCTAAAATTTGAGGCTTCTAAGAGTTAAAAGTTCAAATTAAGTTGGGAGAAATTATATAATTGTGAAAATACAATACATAAAGTATATAATGGGAGTCTTCCTGTAAAGCCATATTTTCAGTTACATTGGGCCATTTTTCAACCAGGGTAAAAGGTGTTATTTTATAAGTAGGGAAGAGGGTCCACAGGGAAACAGTTTTTCAAGCTGAAGATAAGTGAAAACAAATTGTCATTATGCAGTAGAAAATGATGAGTGCTTTGGCTATAGGAAATTTAGGCAACACTATAGTTCTAATGAATATGTTTAGGAATATTTTTTCCCTTTTTTATCTACTTGTCCTAATGTGGGCTGGATGGTGAAGAGGAAAGATTGAGGCTTAAAGCTGTCAAAGGTTTCACATTTAAATGGAATCAGACTTATTATTACACATTGCCGATCCTAACACAACACTCTGATCCATAGCACACACCACATCTCCAAGCATACCCTAAAGCCTCAAGGCCTCCAGTGCCAAACACAAGGAAACTCACCACCTCCATTTCTTCTTACCTGTATGATAAAGTGTTAAGGAAAAAACTCATCTTCAGTTTTCACGTAGTCCGTATTCTCAGTATCTGGCTAACTATACACTGGCTGGTCTGGTGCCCAAATTGCAGAATTCTACTCCCCTCGCTTCTCCCATATTTACCCTGACCATTGCTCTCTCCCCATCATCAGAGAACACACAAAAATACAAACACATTTCCTTTATACACATGCTAGCATTTATTCAAGGACAACATTGATGTGTTGATCTCCTCATGTTCCCCATTTCATTAGCATTTTTTGTAAAGAGGCTACACATACTTAAGCGTTGTCTTCTTCTGGGAGGCCCTTGCCATCACTTGTGGCACAAGAACTCTCCAGCACTTCTTCTTCTTCCTTAGTTGGCTTACTTAATGGAGGTCTTCTACCCTTTCTGGAGTTAAATGCAATTACCTGATTCTTTCTGTCTTTCTCCTTCTTTTCAACACTCTGTTTAAGGACCGAACTTACCTTCACCATTATTTTCTTTATCTAGTTGGGAAACAAGTTAAACCCAGAAAGTCATTCTTGGTTTTGGGGCAGAAATTGGACAATGGTTGGGAAAGGGGCATGTAAGAGAATGACAATGGATTGATTGAGGAAGTGTCTATGCCAAAAAAGAGCAAGGCCAGTGTCTTGGGTGAGGAATTACTGGGGAAGAAGGGGAAGAATATGAGTAGGGTAGTCTGACCTTATTCTTTTCTTTGTCGTGGAATTGGGAAACGGTCTTCCAATTCACTTTAGTACTTGAAGTTTCCTGGTCCATCCTTGAAGTTGGAGTCTTATTCCTTATCTAAACTAGGCCACAGTGTTTCTCTAGTAACGTTGGCTTTGTTGTAGCAACAGACCCTACTCCAAGGCTCCTGGACTCTATAGATACTCTGTAGGACAATGAGGAGCCACACCCTTGAGCTCTGATTGGCCAACAGTCAGTGGTCGCCATGGTGTGGCTTGACATCACAAAGTCTCAGCTTGACCATCCAGGAGGGGGCGCTGGCATAGGACACAGAAGACTCAGGTGCTCTGGTGGGAGAAAGGAGAGCTTCCGCAATACCTCCTGAAATGTTTCCCAAACTAACCTCTCACTCCCTCATTTCCTCTAGTTCAGTAATTGTCCAGCATATGGCAGGGAGGCTGACATTTCCCATATCCCCCACCCCCATCCATTCATTGGTCCATTCTGTTATCCCCCAGATATTATCATTACCTAGTATTTTGTACGTTCTTTTAATGAGTGTTTTATTTTAGATTTACAGAAAAAATCTGAAGATTATACCCATATACCCCATACAAAATTTCCCTTATTATTAATATCTTACATTGTTATGGTGCAATTGTAACATGTAGTGAACCATCAGGGAAACAGTTACAATCCAACCTCAGTTCTCTAATATCTCCAATATCAAACAATTTGGTCCTAGACCAAGTTGTTCCAGAAAAAAGTATACTAGTTGTGGAATAAAATTTCAGTTCTTCACCTGAAAACCCATTCATGCTGATACCTCTGCATGACACAAAGCATCTCTTATGCAACAAGCAAAGGAGATAATGTTTTTATGTCTGGCAATATGTGATCAGCACCATTTTGAAACATAAAAGTCAATGATATGTGAAAAGTGCAAGATGCTGCCTCTGGTCCTCTCAAAGGATAACCCTGAAGGGAGTGTGGAATGTGATTCATTGAAGTCTAGCATGGGGTGGTTCCCTAAATGTTGGAAAACAAGTGTTTCTTTTTAGATTAAACAATCCTTTAGACATTTTACTGTATCTAAGATTGTTAAAACAGGGAATCATTTGTGAGTCTGGAATGGATTCATTCAAGTATACATATATATCTAATGGGAAAAATCATTTGGTTTTCTTTTTTTATATTTCTATTGATTTCAAAGAGGAAGACAGAGGGAGAGAGAGATAGAAGCATCAGTGATGTTGGAGAATAATTGATCAGCTGCCTCCTGCATGCTGCCTACTCTGGATTGAGACCACAAGGCACACATGTGCCTTTGACCAGAATAGAACCCGGGAAACTTCAGTCCACATGTGAATACTTTATCCATTGAGACAAACCGGCTACGGCTGATTTGGGTTTTGAACAAATCACTTCTCAAACAGCCTTCTGAAGCAATTAAGTTCAAGAAGTGAGGTTCTACTGTATTGAAGTCTTTATTTTATTAAGGTTGCCTTAGTTTTTATTTAATGTGATTTTTCTGACCCAAGTTCCCATCCAGGATACTGTATAAAGTTGTAGTCATCTTGTCATATGTCATTGGGATCCTCATGGCTATACAGATTTCTAGACTTCTTGTTTAAGAGAACCTTAATCTCTTGGTTTGTTTTTTACATGAAATTATCACATATTATTGATGTTACAATTGAAAGTTTGTACCTTTTTAACAAACTCTTCCTATTTCTTCCACCCCACAGCCACAGGCAAACACTTTTCTACTCTGTGTTGCAACAAGTTTGACCTTTTCTATTTCTAATATTCCACATAAGTGATATGATGCAATGTGGCGGCCGTGTGTGTGTGTAACATCTTCTTTATCCATTCATCTATTGATGAACCCTTACATTACCTACTTTGGCTAGTGTGAATAATGCAGCACATTACCTACTATTTTGGATGTCTTACCTAAAACCCCCAGAACTAAATATGCATTTTTATGTTTCAATAAAGACATTAATTATTACACTTCCCTACAAAACTTGGCTCTTCCAGGAAACCTTCCCAGGTTGGATGTGGGGTATATATCTTATTGGATACACTTCACTGATTTTCGCCACTCCCCTCCTCCTATCTATTTCATTTTCTTCTAAAAATCCTCAAACCAAGTAAGTACCATCAGGCTTGTGTACCTCCCCATGACATGGCTGAATTAATTGCTTAGCTTTGTCACAGGAGTGACACGAATATGTCTCTTTACAACCCAGAGGATCAAAAGGATCAGAATCCTGTCTGTATGTGGAAGATAGAGAGAGGGAGAGAAGGAGAGAGATG
>PVJC01040368.1:0-15814 GCA_004026665.1 Murina feae
TGCCTGGTGGCAGGTCCCCAGCAGGTAGACACACACAGGAGGACTGCTCCAAGCCTCAGATGCAGCTGGGGGCAGGTCCCCAGTGGCCACACACACACACACACACACACACACACACAGAAGGCGCCTGGCAGACTGGGGCCATCATAGGACATCCACTGAGGGGTCCCAGACTGTGAGAGGGCACAGGCCGGGCTGAAGGACTCCCTCCACCTCGAGTGCACAAATTTTTGTGCACCGGGCCCCTAGTTTATCAAATAAAGAATAATACTTTCTAGAATCAAATGTAGTCAAATAGTTGATTCAGAATTGTTTTCCACAATCAATTTGGGATAGTTGATATTTTTATCAGAAACTCAGAATTGCTAGAATTTTCTAATGTAAAAGGAAAAGTAAGGAAATGAACAAGCTGGATGTGCAACTTGATCTTTAACTTAACATACTCTGCTTTTATTCAGAAATAGACCAATATCTTGGAATAATGGCAGCTTTACTGATAAAAATATTAATTGTGAATATTTTTATAATTCAAAATTATCACAATATTTTTTGGATTATTAATATTTAGAGGTCAGAATAAGCAACAAGCACTCATTACAATTGTACCATAAGTGCCAGAAGTTTGAGAATCACTGATATAAAGTGAATATTTTATTGAATTTCTCTCAGGTATTTATCCTATTTTCTAATAAAAAACACTTAACCAATCCATCCCTTCTAAATGGGCTTGTGGATCATCATTACTTTCATGTTCTTTTATGTATTTTGATAACTCTCACTACTTCTATTATTTTCTACATTACACAGTTTGGAGTGTGTGTGTGTGTCTGTGCATGTGTGCGTGTGCTGGTACCACACCATCTAATTCATTGTAACTTTATTAGAAATTTTACTACAGGAAAAGAGAAGTTTAATTTTCCCTTTTCTGGATTAGTTTTAAATAAAGCTCTCTTGGTCTTTCCAGCTCTTTTCAGGACTGTCTTCTGGTCACCAGCACTTATCCTTTAAAGAACATTTTGAGATGAGATATATTTGATCATCAAAAATCTCTTCTGACTTGACTTCAAAGGTCTCCAGGAAAAATAAAATTATTCTCAATACTTGTAGATACTTTCTGCATCTCTATCCCACAGAAGACTTTTATAAAAACTTCAAAGCTAGAATAGCACGCTAAAAGGATGTGTTTACTTACAGCCATTTGCCTTAGTTGCATTGAATTTAGTTCATTTTTTTTTTGCCATCTCTTTCTCCCTTTCTTCCTTACTTCCCTCCTTCATCTCCAAGTTTTCTATTTTTATTCTCTCTTGAATCAAATTAGTCAGGTTTTATCTTTATACTAATAATCTCTTTATGTTAAAGTCACCAATGACCAACAATTTACTTTACCCAATGCTATTTCTCAGTTCTCCTTTCATTAGTGCTAGCAGCTGTTTTTACTTGGACAAGTGTCTTGGCTTCTCTGACACAGCACTTGCATAATATTCTTTTTTTTCTTTTTTTAAAAATATATTTTATTGATTTTTTGCAGAGAGAAAGGGAAAGGGATAGAAAGCCAGAAACATCTGTGAGAGAGTAACATCAATCAGCTGCCTCCTGCACACCCCCCACTGGGGATGTGCCCACAACCAAGGTACATGCTCCTGACTGGAATCGAACCTGGGACCCTTCAGTCCACAAGCCAATGCCCCATCCACTGAGCCAAACTGGTTAGGGCTTGCATGGTACTCTTATTAATATGTTGACCACCAATTTTTCTCTGTGTGTATGTGTGTGTGTGTGTGTGTGTGTGTGTGTGTGTGTTTCTCTCTCATTCTCTGACTTCTCAATGTGAGAATGCCTTGATCCTGGCTCTTAATTCTTCATTATTCCTCTGACTACAATTTCTAAGACTCCCTCCCTTATTCCTTCACTCAAGTCACACAGATAGTCTTGTTATTTAAGAAGTGGCAGGCATACACATCCCCAGTAGGGGGTGTGCTGAAGGCAGCTGATTGATGTTTCTCTCTCATCGATGTTTCTAACTCTCTATCCCTCTCCCTTCCTCTCTGTAAAAAATTAATAAAATATTTTTTAAAAAAAGAAGTGGCAGACATGCTATTGCATCAAGACCTATGCAATTTCTCTTTTATTTGCCTGGAATACTCTTCTTTCACATGTTCACAGGGTATACTCTATCACTTCCTTCTGGTCTTTACTCAAAGGTCCCCTTCTCAATGTGGACTTTCCTAACCAACCTGTTCTCAGTACATACATATCCCCTTTTCCACCTTCTGTAATTCACATCTCTTTTTCTGTTTATTTTTTCTCTTTAGCACTTAATATCATCCTAAATATTCCACATTCGTGCACACACATACACATACACACACTCACATACACTGTTACTTTATTTATTGTCTCCCCAATTAAATACATACATTATATATAAATATAGGTTCTGCATTTGATTGAATACATTATATCCAGCATCTGAAAAAAGTCTATGGCTCTAAGTAAGTATTTATTGTATACTTTTGAAAAATAAAGCTGATGAATGATTTTCAGGTTTTCTCAAACTCAATTTTTGCTTTATCTATTTAAATTCATACTAGCTATTACAATTTTGTTCTAATCATTTTAATCTATTTTTACAGTTTGCATTTTTTAGTTTTAGTCTTATAAGCTGCACATACATTATCTTTTGCTTTCTTTTATTAATTGCAGAGATTTGGCTCTGCACAAATTTTTGAGATTCACAAAATTTTTTTCTCAAAACTATAAACTTTGCTCTCATATTTTTTTCCATTTAAACTTGCAGAGAAGAAAGAAGCTGGTCAGATTTTACTATTTTGGACAATAATTTCTTTGTAGCAAGTTGATTGCATAATTATTTTACTTTATTACTGTACTTCTCACATTTTTGATGAGATAAATTTATTTTGTGTCAGTTTTCTTTTCATTTGTATATCTAGGACAGTTTAACCCTGCCATCGCAATTTCCTTTAGATATATATTTCTCAATATTTTTCTTCTAAACATCTTTAATTTTTACTCTTTATCTTACTTTAAATTTCATATCTATTATATTTTCTCTTTATGCTTTTATTTTTTAAATATATTTTTATTGACTTCAGAGAGGGAGAGGGAGAGAGACGGAAACATCAATGATGACAGAGCATCATCGATCAGTTGCCTTCTGTCCTTCACACTGGAGACTGAGCTAGAATCCAGGCATGTGCCCTGACCCAGTATCAATCCATGACCTCCTGGTTTGTAGGTCAACGTTCAATAGCCAAGCCATGCCATGCCAGCTGGGCTATCTTATTGTTTTTAGCATTTTGTCTTTTAGGTAGAGACAGTCCTTGAGTTATGTCGGACTCAATGTATGTTGTTTCGTGGTTACATTGCCATCTCCCATTTATCTAAACTAATAAAAGTGTAATATTAAAATTAACCGTTTCTTCAGGATGGCCTAAGCCATGCCCATCAGCCAATCAGAGTGACTGTATGCAAATTAGCCCAGCCAAGATGGCGGAGGCCGCAGCCCTGGGCTCCGCCATCTTGGGAGCCTGGGTCCTGAGAAGGTATCTGGCACCCTGGGCTGCCAGATGCCTTCCCCGGCGGAGAAGCCTTCCGGGGAAGCGGGGACCAGCCTGGTGAGACCCTGTTGCCCCCTGCTGGGAGGCCAATCCGGTGGCCAGCGCCACCGGAACAGCCTTCCGGGGGAAGCGGGACCCCGCAGCCCCCTGCTGGGAGGCCGATCTGGTGGCCAGCAACACTGGAATGGCCTCCCAGGCGGAGAAGCCTGGGGGGTGGTGGGACCCCATGCCCCCTCCTGGGAAGCCTATGTGGTGGCCAGCCGCCACTCCATTGCTTCCCAGGCAATGGCCCGGAGGGTCAGTGGGAGCTGTGGCCAGCCTGAAAACTGCCCTTAGCCCCTCACCCAGGCTTGCCACACCCTCTGGGGTGAGGATCTCTACTGGGGTGCTTGACCAGTCTGCAAACAGACATTGGCCCCTCACCCAGGCTGGCCAGGCACACCAGCAGGTGGCCATCCCCAGAGGGGTCCCAAGCTGTGAGAGGGCACAGGCCGGGCTGAGGGACCCCCCTCCCCCACCACCCCAGTGGACAAATTTTTGCGCACCGGGCCCCTAGTTTATTTAATAAAAAGTTTCATCATTTCAATGTATGTACATATGTGCTTTATGTTTTTTATTATTTATTTACCACAAGTAAAGGTCAGAAATTGTTATCTTTCTTTTCATTTTTTTTTGCTGTTTGACTTCATTACTGCTGTGTATGTGCTCCATGTGAGTGACACAGGTGCTTATGTAGGTGGGTTCCAAATTACATGAAAATCACACCATAGGAATGGATTTCTGACATAACCCGAGGACCTACTGTATTCTGAAAATTTTTTATTCATTGATTCAGTCAATCTAGTTTAATACTTATTGCATGCTTTCAAGTCTAAAAAGGAGGACTTTAATTTTTCTGTTTAACTTCTATCTTCCTGGCAACTTTTCATCTGCCATTCAGGAATATTTAGTTCCTTCCATTTATCTTTGATTATGTGATTATGTCCTGATGTCTTTCATTTCAGTTTGTTTTCTTCCTGTGGATTTTTGTACATATTTCATGGAAACATTCTCTCCTTGTATTTTTTTTTTTCTATTCCAAGAGTAAAGGATTTGGGGAGGTTTTTCCCCTTCTCTGAGTTTACAAATAATATGTATTTTATCTAGTGTTAAGGAGTTTTATTCAGGACTTATTACTTTCTTTTCTTTACATTCATACTTCAGGAGTGAGAAATTTATCAAATTCAAATCAATGTTTGACAACAAATTAGGTTAAACTTCCCTTGACTTTATATTCATTTCAGTGTTGTGAAATCTTTTTTTTCTATACACAGCTGGAGAGCACGTACATTGTACCTGAATAGTTACTATTGTCTAGTAGAATTAATTAAATGTTCTTCTTAACTGAAGTGGAAACTTTTCCTAAGCCATTGTCTTATTTTCTGAAACTCTAAACTAAGGCACTATTTGAAAAATTACCATACTTCTACCAGCGATATACTTCCATGCATATTAGTTTATATAAATACTAGTAAACTATGTCTTCCAAAGTACTACAAACTACCTAATTCATTAGAATCAGCATTTCCTTGGCTGTTTGTAGAATGGAAGTTACTGATTTTGAAGCATTATACAGGTAGGTTTCTACAAAAGCAGTTTTCATCAGTATAGAAAAGGCTATTCTGTTTCTTGTAACTGGAAGAAGGCACACCTGTTTTTCACCTTTGAGGCTAGAATGTTTTCTCTGCTTTAGAGTGTATATAGTGTGTTCATTATCCTTATTGTTATGACATGGGAAGTTTAGGTTTTGATGACTGGTTCATGTCCGTGTGAATTTTCAGTGCTACTATGCTTGACTGATATTTTCACTGCTTTCCCTTTAATTTTTGTGGTGAACTATATGACACTGGGAGGGGGTCTATTATGAGATACCATTTTAACCATAAGTATTTGGCATTAGGAATTGAGAAATGTTTTTTGCTGTTGTTTATTATCAGATATATTAAAACTAATATTCAAGTAGAGAAAAGGTAGTACATAACACCAGTAACAATATTGACCTTATCTTATGTAAACTTACCAAATTACATGTTTGTTTATTTTTGTTACTTTTAATCATTACACTTCCCTAACAACAATTTAAAAAGTCAGTTAATGGTAGTTGAACCCAAGTTATCATATTTGTTTCCTACACTAGAAGCTATTTTATTATTTTTTGCTTTTCTTAAACTGAAATTCCACATAAATTGTGTAGGGGATGTGTGCGGTGAGAATAAAAATGGCTGAGCCAAACCTTACAGGCAAAGAAGAAAGAAAAGAACAAAAGAAAATTAAATACCAAAGACATAGTGAAAATAAAAACAGAAAAAGCAATAGTCTTAAAACTTTTATGTTTGAATAAGCCCATCTACATTTTCCCTAGCTGGGGCCTCCCCAGGTAGGCTGTTTCTCATATTCTTTTCTCTTTGGTTTCTATCTTCTTTCTTCTAGAATGTCTTTCCAGAAAGAATGCCTTGGGTGAACAGGATAACAAAAATCATTCTGGGACAGTTCTAATCTATCAGAAGAAGTAGGAAGAAATAAACCCCAGCTGAGACCTGGAGCCCATTCAGTATCTCAGACAAATGGCTGTCTTTCAAGTACTTATCAGTCACACTTCTGTTCTGCTTCCACAGTTCTTTTACCCTCTACTATTTCCCTTTTGCGTAGTTTATATGGGCTTTCCCCCAGAAGAAAATCAAAGAGCACTGCGTTTTGCCTAGAAAATAATACCTTTGTTCCTTTGCCGGGAGCTGTATACTTGCAACAGTAATATAAACATGCTGCCCACCAAACTTGTCACTTGTTTGAAAAGTAGCCCTTTATTTGACTAGAAGAGACAGAGGCCAAACGAGCCTGGTTCTTTTCTATGCCATCAGCAATGCAGTTACAAGAATGGAGGCTAGGAAAGGACAGAGCAGTCACTCCTGTACACAGGTTCTGTCTGTGAAATAGCCGATTGCACTCGGGGCTTTGCCTTAGCCTGTTAACCAAACACTGTGACATGGGGTTTAAGGGATCACAGTAATTCACTGGTGATTGTTAATGTTACAAACACAGTTTTTTTTTTAAAAAAAGAATGGTTCTTTTTCTCTGTGTCCTCTGTTAAAGTCTCATAGTTTCCATAACCTTTAGAATTCATAATCTCTAGGTAATGAATGCACTTTGTAGAAACAGCAGGAAACTGAAGATCTGCAAACCTTTCCTTCACAGATGAGTTTAAAAATGCTATCATTTACTTCAACTGTTGAAAATGGAATGGAACTTTCCCCATATTTAAATAGTGATATTCTCTTTTCATTCTGAAAAGCAATGAGTTATCACAAATGGACATCCTGCTATGAATAAAGATGACAAGTGACTCAGAGATATGCTTGACAAGTAGGAAATGGTTTGAATGTAGAGTCTATATGCTCTTCTATCATTAGTTTGGGAGACTGAATGAGTCTGATGGCAGTGGGTAGCAGGTACGTGGATGGTAGCTCTCAGGGTGTTCTCATACTCCCCAAGTTGCCAACAGAATCTTTTTGGTGTGCTCTTGCTTGTGAGACAATGATAATGGTTTTCTTGACCCTGCTTCAAGTTAGCAAAGCCTCAACAGTACTCTAGCGTCAGAATCCTGCCTAGAGGAGAGAGTTGGAGATGGCTTTTAAAGCAGGTTCATCTTTAGTATAGATTAAGTAGTGAAGAGATAACTCACTGGCATCTGAAAGTTGATTCTGAAACCTAGGAAAGAGAATAGAAACTAGAGAGGAAGCCTCAGAGGTCCCCTGTGCTTGGAAAGACCCTGTATCTCCTTAGAAGTTCCTTGTTGGTAAACATCCTACTTCTCTTTCTTTATCAGTAGAAGTTGCTTAATAAATTAAATAATATCTTGACACTGTAAAACTGTTGGACTATAAAACAGATTGCTAATGTTTATAGCAAATACAAAGTACCTACTTTTCTCCCTAATTAATTTGGATGTGATTGCTGCCTGTACTCCATTTGTCTAAATTCATCATCTGCTTCATTACTGATCAGTATTTAGAAAGTGATTCTTGCACCATTCTCACTCCTGTGCAATGCAGAGATATCACACTATTCATTTTCTCCATGTACCCTTGCCTTTTCCTTATTAAAATTATTGCCTATGAGGAAATTTAGAGTGCAAGTGGAAATCACTGTAAAATCTTAGCCAAAGCAATAATTTGAAACTGCCACAGCAGTTAAGAGCAGGTCAGCATTGCACCAACTGTCACTCAAAAAGGGCTTTCACACAATCCCAGTGATCACAGACTCTGAGTTTCCGCATAAATCTTTTTCTTTCACTCATGAAGATGTTTAGAAATATAAGAGTATAAGAATGATGTTACCAAAGGCTAATATTATGGCACTTCTATTTTAGGAAAAATAAATTATCTGTGAATTTCTGCCACACTTTGCAGCTGACTGTGATGCAGGAGAACATGGCTGCCTGGAAACAGAGACCTGGATCTGGCAAAGAGGAGAGAGAGGCCTCAGCCTCATCAATGAGGCGTGTGTGCCAATTTGGGTAACACTTTTTGTCATATACTTTCTCTGTCTGGAAACCAGTGCAGAAAATTTAAAAGGAGAAAATAAGTCCTGATCTTCCCTACTGATTCTTAGTTTACTAATGCTCACCCCAGTGCTACTTTTTCATTTTTTTTCTGGGTAGGTTCTCATTTGTTGTTGTTAATCCTCACCCGAGGATACTTTTTCCATTGCTTTCAGAAAGATTAGAAAGGAGGAAGGAAAGGGCAGAGATAGAGAGAGAGAGAGAAACATTGATGTGAAAGAGACACATTGACTGGTTGCTTCTACTTGTGGCCCATCCGGGGGGTGGAGAGTGAACCTGCAACCCAAGTATGTGCCCTTGACTGGGAATCAAACCCATGACCCTTTGATGTAAGGGCTGAGGCTCTAACTACTGAACAACACAAGCCATGGCAGTTCTCTCTTTTTTTTTAAAGCATATGGGTCACATTCTAGGACAATGTTTTACTTTTTGTCCCCCAACCCCCTGAACCCCTCCAGCTTTTCCTCTATACCTATGGATATGTGTCTTTTGTTTATGCATTTGCTTTGTGTTGTTACATTCCACATATAAGTGAAACCACATAGAATTTGTCTTCTGAGGTCTGATTGATTTGACTTAGCATAATACTCCTAATTCCATCCATGTTGTCACAGATGTAAAGATTTCATTTTTATTGTTGAGTAATATTTCATTGTGTGTGTCTGTGCATGTGCGTGCGTGTGTGTGTGTGTGTGTGTGTGTGTGTGTGTGAGTAATGCTGCAATGAACAAAGATATAGAGGTGCATATGTCTTTTCAAATTAGCGTTTATGTTTTCTTCTAATAAATGCCCATAAGTGAAATTGCTGGGTCATACGGAATCTATATTTTAAATTTTTTGAGCAACCTCCATACTGTTCTCCACAGCGGCTGCACCAATTTGCCATCCCACCAACAGTGTACCGGGGTTCCCTTTTCTTCACATCCTCACCAGCACTTGTTATTTGCTGATTTTTTTATGAGAGCCATTCTGACAGATGTGAGCCCAGTTACTTTCTTACAGTAATAGAATTACTTTGTTGGCAGTTTGTCCTGTAATTTTTCCACTCATTTTTTACTCTTAATATGTTTTACAAAATTTGTCATCCACCTTATTTTAAACCAGTGGTTCTCAATGGTGGTGTGGTCCCCAGGACACATTTTGCAATATCTAGAAACATTCTTATTAACTGGAAAAGTGAGTGCTCTTCACATGCAGTGGGTAGAATGTAAATGTTGCTAAATATCCTATAATGCACTGAAAAGATCCACAACAAAGTATAATCTGGCCTAAACTGAAAAACTCTGCTCTAAACCCTTGCTTAGAGAGGAACATCGATGCGAAACAGACACATTGACTGGTCACTTCTATTCATGGACCATCCAGGGGGTGAGCAGTGACCCTGCAACCCAAGTATGTGCCCTTGACTGGGAATCAAACCCATGACCCTTTGACATAAGGGCTAAAGCTCTAACTACTGAACATAATCTATTCTTTACTTAGCAGAATTCTTTCTATATATTAGCAGTAGCTAATATTTTGTCCAGCAACTAATAGAGTTTCCTAATACATTGTATAGTATTTACTAATATTTTGTCAAAAGGATTAATATACATTAAACTAGATTAAATATATGATGTAGCATGAACAGCAGCTTTGAGAGTAGAACTGGGTTTGAGACCCAGCTTCAAAATTAAATGTTTGTGTAACCTTGATCAAGTTACTTCACATTTGAGGGTCTTAGTTTTATACTAATACTAGAGGCCCAGTGCACAGATTCGTGCACCGGCAGGGTCCTTTGGCCTTGCCTGCGGGGATGGGGCTGAAACCGGCTCTCTGATATCTCCTAAGGGGTCCTGGACTGTGAGAGGGCAGTTCTTAGGTAACACACTCAGAATTGGGGTCTCTCCTCTCTGGTTCTGGGTGCATCATCCAAGAACCACAGCTGCCAAGTCATCACAATTCATCAGCTCCTGCATTAAGCATCTGCTCCCTGGTGGTCATCATGCATCATAGCTACCAGTCAAACTGTTGAATAGTCACTTAGGCTTTTATATATATAGACTAGAGGCCCAGTGCATGGGTGGGGTCTGGCCTGGCCCCAATTGGGGAAGATCAAAGCCGAGCCTGTCGGGAAGAGGAGATGGCTGGAGGTTGGCCAGATGGCCCGCCCTGATCAGGGCCCAATCAAGTTCAGGCCAGCTCAGGGGTGGGGCCCTGCCCTTGATCAGGAGTGGGGGCTGATCTGGGGTGTGGCTGGGTGGGGGGAGGGCTGTGGGCCAATTAGGGTGGTGGGTGCCCATCAGGGATGGGGCTCTCTGGGGGAAGGGCTGTAAGAGGTTGGCTGGCTGGCCCTGCCCCATATTGGGGTGGGTGATAAGGGGCTGGGTGGCAGGGGAGAGGAGTTGCAAGAGGTTGGCCAGCCCCACTCCCTATTGGGGTGGGTGGGTGGTCAGGGGTGGGGCCGGCCTGGGGGAGGGACTGAAGGCCTATAATGGTGAAGTGGATTGATCAGGGGTAGGTTGGTGGAGAGAGGGGCCACAGGAGGTTGGCCAGCTGGCTTCACCCCCTGATCAGGCCAGTTCACTGTCCACAGTAGGCATCATAGCAACCGGTCATCAGTCATTCTGGTCATTACGGATACTGGCTCTCTCTCTCTCTCTCTCTCTCTCCATTGGTACTCCTTACTTAGAATTTAATGAAAATCTTCATAAAGTCTTTGGATAATAGTAAATTCTTATAAGACTTAATTTTCCTTTTATATCTTTATAGATTGCCCAAGGTAGACAAATAATTTTTAAAAAATTGATTAGCTTAAATTAGTTATTCTATAAAATATTATGGAATGTCATCATTTGTGAAATCATGTGATTCTTCTGGCTGTTTTTTTCTCTCTTTATTATTGTTACAGCCTTACAGTAGAAAGATTGAGTCTGTATTTGGGTCTATAGATTGTTACCTGTTCTTTTGTGCAGAAATGTAAGCACTAAATGCTCCAGATGGTACCACAGATGCAGAAAGGTTAAGAGATGTAATCAATTGTCATACCCAAGGGAGGCACTCAATGTGATTTTGAGTTTATTGTGAGTCTCCACTGACTGAATTAGAATGTCGTGTTCTGTGACAGGATAGTAATAGATTAGATGGTTGGTCCTCTCTGCTCTCCTGGATAAATAAAGGGAAAATTCAGTTGTGAACTGCCTCACTGAGTGGCTGGGACTGCCATGGTGACCTAATAGGGGCAGTCACACTTCTCTTACTTTATATCAAAAGTATGTATGCCCACACCTCCATATCTGCTCTGTCATCTGAGCAAATGAGTCATAATAGTATCAGGGTATACCAGAAAGCTATGCATAGGAGGGAATGAGGAAAGGAGGAAAGTTTCAGTTCTGAAGGAGTCAAGTTCATAGGTCACTCTTTATTTGAATAAGAAAGCAGTACCTAGGGGTGTTGGAAGTAGAGTTCTTTCTTACATAAATTTGAGAATTCATAATTGGGAAAGGTTATTTTTAAAAGTCCTATTTTGCAGGGAAGAAACAATAACATCCTATATAATAAAGAGGGAATATGCAAATTGACCATCATCCAGTCAATTTGCACCCACAGCTGAGGCTAAGTTCCCATAATGAGCCTTAAGGAGCAATCAGCAGGGACCTGAGGCTGCACTTCCACCCACCTCCTGCATGGGGCTTAACAGGGGACCTCAGGTCGTGCCTTCCACCAGCAGGGCTTAACAGGAGTCCTCAGGCTTCTCCCCCCACCCTGGCACCAGGCCAGAGGAACTCAGGCTGCACCCTCTTCCCTGGTGCCAGGCTGGGGGACCTCAGGTCATGCCCCCACCCCAGCACCAGGCCAGGGGACTTCAGGCTGTGCCCCCTGCCCTGGCACCAGGCTGGGGAATCACAGGCCACTCCCTCCACCCAGCAGGGCTTGATGGGGGACCTCAGGCCGTGCCCCCCTGCCCTTGCACCCAGGGGACCTGAGGCTACATCCCCCCACACCTGGCAGGGCTTGACAGGGTGGGACCGGCTGGGTCTGGATCTAGCCCAATGAAGGGGGGCCATCCAGGTTTGGCTCTCAAGCAATTTTTGAAGTGCACATGGGTGGTTGAAGACTTGACTCTGGGTTCCATGGTGCACCCCAGTCTCTGACAGGAGGAAGATTTTCATATGCATTTTACTAATTTTCTTTAATCTCTGACACTTCTATTATAGAGAAAGGGTAAATAGCAATATTAAAATATTTCCTCTAATTAATCCCCTTTTAATGTGCATGAATTTCATGCACTGGGCCACTAGTATTATATAAGAAGGCTAGTAGCCTTAAACCACCTAAAGCCTTTAGAAAATTATTAGACTTTTAGCAAGTCTAGGTCACGCAATTTCCTTTTCAATAGCTATACTTTTGACAATGTAATCTGTTACACCCATAACAATATGGGGGTTTAGCCTTTCAATTGTATTAGAAAATGTGAAAAAATCAGAAAAATAAATTAGAAAAATTAAAAGAAAAGTAAATGTGAAAATATTTTGGAAGATAGAGGCTATGATTAGTTACTGTTCTTACAAATATGGAGAGGCCATCCCATTTTAAAACTGGTTTTGTAAAGTGTTTCACTTGACATCACACTGTGGTACCTGAAGTAAAAATTCCAGGTGAGGGTTATTGACAGCCTCCACTATGGCTCTCCTGTGCTTCTGGAGCAACTGCTTTCAGTGGGGATGCTCAGATGTGATGAACTCCTGTTACTTTCCCACCTAACCTGCTGTGACATTATAGTTAATGAATAAATTGGTACATACTAGTATCTTGCCTGATATTGCTATGGTTAATCTTCTCACATACATTAATGTAGTTTGAAAGATTATTTATAATTATTACATTGCAGTAGATACAAATGTTTCCTTGTGTGTGTGTTTTAAATATATTTTATTGATTTCTTACAGAGAGGAAGGGAGAGGGATAGAGAGAAACATCGATGAGAGAGAAACATCGATCAGCTGCCTCCTACACACTTCCCACTGGGGATGTGCCCTTGACCGGAATCGAACCCAGAACCCTTCAGTTTGCAAGCCAATGTTCTGTCCACTGAGCCAAACCCGTTAGGGCTGTGGTGTGTTTTTTTTTTAAACCACAATTCCGTTTGCATACCATTGGTATTAAAAATTTTAAAAGGTCTTGAAGTGAAAAAACATAAGGACTTAATTGTCTCTTTTGGTTTTCTTGAGTTTATGCAATATATTTTCATCTTTTTTTCATAGTTCCATTTTTAAATAACTCTGTTCTGCTCAATGAGAGACAGTTCAATTCTAAATATATGCAACCAAATTATCTTTTAATCCTCATTTTCAAACTGCAGTTCAATCAGTACACTGCAGATGGCACACAATGATGATAAAAGTATGCATATGTTACATTGAGGGTTTGAATATGCAAACAGAAGGAGCTGGTTAACTAAGACTTTTAAATTGCCTTCAAAATGTTACCATTCTCCTATAATGGGAAAAAAAACTGCAGATAGTGTTTTGTTTGGTTTTAGGATTTGACATTCTTTAATATGGCAAAGGAAATGCAATTATAATCCATAATAGTCCACATGAAATTTTGCCAATGTCAATACAGAAGCAAATGTTTCCCTACACAAGTCAGTATAAAGGGATGAATTTTATAGGATTTGTTACCAATGTTTCTCAGATTATACCATACTCATGAGAAACTATATGTGGGAAAACCCAATTGAAATTGTTATATTTCACATATTGCTAGACATTTATTATTCTAAACATATGATTGGGTTACCAAGTCTTCTACTTTTGTTTGCATCATTTAGAAAAACATGTTAACAGTGGGGAGAAATACAGAAAAGAAAGCTAACAAAAGTAATTCAGCTCGGATAACCAAAGTGTTATCAACTGCTGAATACTTCTTTTATAGCTCTATCTTTCTGTAATAGGGAGCTTCTCAGAAGATCCTTATGTTTGGATACAAGCATAGTTACAGACATTATCTATTTGTTAACTTACCACTGAGAAAACCTACTCAATTCCTATTATAATTTTTACTTTTAGTACATGTTCCTATATTTTCAATAACTATTAGTATAATTTTGAAAGATTAGAAAAATTGATACTGGCTCACTAATAAAGTCTTTTAGGTGAAGCTTGTTGCACTATTTTATTAGTGTTTGTTATATGAAAACAAGAATATGTCACCATCTCATATATGTGTTTCTCTACTTCTCAGCATCTATCCAAAGGTTATAATTTTAAACTGTTTAGTCCTACTGCCTGAGCTGGATTTGTGTAAATTGGTGACTCTTATTTATTTATTTTTTTTTTTAGTGATCTAAATTGAGGATGTCCTTTATTCATATGGAAAGCTAGGTATTTTATTTTCATGCATTGATTTTGATGAACATTTCATGCTAAAGGAATTTCCAAAGTAGAACAATTCAGAATCCATGAATAGTAATTGAGCCCTTTAGTTCTGCTCTAAACTTAAAACCATTATTCTCCATTTAAAGTAGACAAATCATCTTGCTCTACAGAATGCGGCTCTGTCATTTTAGTCTTTTTTTTTTTTTTTTTTTTTGTGGCGGTTGTTTCCAGTGAACTGGGCTGGAATACTAAGCTTTCTTTGCTTCTTATGTTCTCTGTTGCTGTGCTGGGCACATTTAGGGTTCTGTCTGAAACGGGCAAAAAGCAATTCTCTTGTTCCTAAAGAATAACTTGTAACCTGGTGTGGGTGCCTGTACATTATTTTGTGACGAGAATGTGCTCTTTGCCAGACTTTGAATTTCTGGCAACTAGGGCTGCCTGAATCTCAGCTTAAATGTACTGTCTCACATAAACAATCAAATGTAAGACATAATGAAAGGCTCCTCTCCTGACTGCACTTCTTACACCAAACATGTCAGCTTAATACGCGTGTCTGTGTATATGGGATTGTACCTGTCAGAAGCCAATTTAATTTTCCCATAAAAACAAAAATTAACAGACATTTAACATAGTAAAATATTGCTTTTAGTGTTATAAATGGACTTCTTGCATTTGAAAAAATGTAGCTATTATGGTGCTTGCAGAGTGATGTAGCCAAATGTGATGAGAGCAGCGTGGGGGTGAAGTGGTGGGGGGCAACCAATTTCTAACATGAGCTGCCATGTTAGAAAAATGAGTATGTTTGGACTCTCCTGGTCTTTTGTGTTTGACTGATGAAGAAAAGTTTAAATAGTACTTAAATTACAAGCACACTGCTTTATCCAAAAGATAATTTGTCTTGGAAGCAGTATAGTAGAGGGATTTTTAGAACTGCCCTAGCATAAAATTTACTTGTCAAGATTTGTATTCCAGTTTTGTCCTCTCACATCTGAGATGTCTTACATTAATAGTCACTAAACAAATACTGTGTAATTTGGTGATCGTTTGGTTCTTATTTCAAAACATTTCTACATAAATTAACATGTTGAATCATCAATACTACTTTGTGGTCTTTATTGGGTACTATTTAGACATTAATAACAGGTATAAATATAGCTTGCCTTTCATTCTTCCTTCTATCTTTCCTTCCTTCCTTTCTTCCTTCCTTCCTTCCTTCCTTCCTTCCTTCCTTCCTTCCTTCCTTCCTTCCTTCCCTTCCCTTCCTCCTTCCCTCCCTCCCC
>PVJC01040369.1:0-15823 GCA_004026665.1 Murina feae
CTAGCAAGAGGCATTTTTTCAAAGGAACATTAGAGCTAATAATTTTAATTTGCGTCGGTTTGGTTTTGCTTGAAAATATTTGATACTAGATGCACAACATTCCTGCATGGGGGAGGGGGGGCAGGGAGATCCCTTAGCCCCGGAGCCCTTGGAGTGGGCCTAAGCTGTCAGTTGGACGTCTTTAGTGCTGCCACTGCCACAGAGGTGGGAGAGGCTCCCACCACCGCCACTGCGCTCACGAGCCCGGCTTCTGGTGGAGTATGGTAGCACTCATCTCAGGTAGAAATTGTAGTTTAATTCTAAACCTGCTGTTTGGCTTCTGTCATTTGCTTGCTAAAATAATAGAAAGTTATTTTGATTTTCTGAACGGTACTTGATTGAATACCCTATTGATTATAATGTGAATATCCCACTGATTATGATCTTACTGGTCTTAGAAAGCACATTCTTCTGTGATCCACCCTGAGAATCAGGGCAGTACAATCACCCTAAAATACCTCAATGACTACAGATAACGCATTCCAGTTGACTCAGTGGTCATAAGGCTGATGGTTCCAGATAATGCGTTCCTGTCAATTCAGGGGTCACAAGACCCACGGCTCTAGGCAGTGTGTGTCCTTTGATTTAGTGATCTAGAAACCCAAAACTATAATTTAACTAACATGCTCGATTCTGCTTCTGTAACTGCTTTTTGCAAACCAGGTTCCTCGTTCCAAACCCAAAGATGTAATCAATACCTTGTGACCTTGTGATTTTTGCCTATATAAATCTTATGTTGCGGCCATATTGGCACTAGGAGATTTGAGGTGCAATGCCCCCTGATAGTCCTGGATTTGCAATAAATGTGACTTCTAATTCGATTTCTTGAGGCGTCTTTGTGTGATTCTCGGGGTACGTTACAACACTGGCTGCGCGGCACTCCCTCTGTGGGAGCTCCTGCATTGAGCTTTTATCCCCTGGTGGTCAGTGCACATCATAGTGACCAGTTGTTCCACCTTTTGGTCGATTTGCATATACCCTTTTATTATGTAGGATATTTTATGCTTACCAAGATACAATACAAAAATATAAACTGAATGATTCCCAGAATCATTTAATCCTAAATATTAACATAGTAAATTTCTTGTGATATAAATAGTGCATATTTTATATATTACTAAAGATCTTTTTTCTAAAGAAAATATCATGAGGAACCACCAGGTGGCAAAACAGCACTTGTGATACCAAATATCAAGAAAGGCCTGAAATTTTTTGTTCAGTGTCACACTAACTGAAATGAAGATGTTCACTGGATTCTGCAACATTTCCTAAATTTGCTCTTATTGAAATGACCTTACCTGCAGTCACATGCTCAAGGAAAATCAGGGTTTCACAATAAACTCTTAAAATCAGCACAGAAACCTGAAAACATTTATTTGAGCCATCTATTCTGAAAGCAGAGCTACTTTTAATTTTAGAATGACTTTTTTATATGAAACAAAATTCTCAAGTTGAAAAGGACTTTAGATGTTATACAGACTAAGATTTTCTTTATACTGAAGCTGATTTTTAAATATTTTGATCATTAGTTATCCAAGTTCATATTAAGCATTTTCACTTAGAGAAAATGCAGTCTCACAAGGCAGCATGACCATACTGTCACCATTTTTTAATTAAAGAAGTTTTATATAAATACAGAGAAAGATATAATTGACCTCTACCTACACACTATTCAAATTTTTAAATATATTAATCCTTAGCCAATTCTTGTTTTAGTTTTTAAAGCTTTCAAAATATTGCGATTGGAATCTATAATAATATAAGTGTAATATGATAATTAGACCAGACTACCTTCAGGATGAAGCTAGGGCTGCCAGGGAAGCACAGGTCCCAGAAGTCAGAGGGAAGCTAGTGCCAGCAGCCAGGGGAAGGAAGGCCTACTCTTGTGGGAATTTCATACATCAGACCTCAAGTAAAAATATAAATGTGATCGTAATATGTAATCATATCCCTCCCTCTTCTCGCCCCAGCCTTCTTTTCCAGAAAAATTCAGCCTTCAAATCATTATGTGGGAAAAGTGTAAGGCCCATGCCAGTGAGAGGACTAGGGGATGAGGGTGTGGAACACAGTGGCCCAAACAGGGAAAAACTAGAAAGAACCCAAGGTGTTCAATTGGGATTTAAAATACTGCTATGAATTCATGGTTTTCAGGATAGATGAATGGACAGACATCCACAGAGACATAAACATGAGTTTAGTAGTAGTAGTAATATGTGTATATATAGATACACATTCAATCTTTGTTATTTGCAGATTCTACATTTGCAAATTCACCAACTCACTTAAATTCATTTGTAATCAACAAATTAAAATAGTACTCTCTCCTTCTTCCTCCTTGCCTCCTTCTGCTGGTAGACCCCCTCTGCTGCTCCCTCTGAAACCCCATGTCATTGCTTGCCTACAGCAGGATGCCCCCTCCTCCCCCCCCAAAAAAAAAAACAACAACACAAAAAACGGGAGATGATGCAATTAAACCACCCCCAATCATTGGGAGATTTGGAACCTCCTTGAAAACTGGTATTGTTGGAAAATCTACCTTCTTCAATGTACCAACCAATAGTCAGGCTTCAGCAGAAAACTTCCCTTCCTGCTCTGTTGATCCTAGTGAGAGAAGAGTATCTGTGCCAGATGAAAGGCTTGATTTTCTTTGCCAGGACCACAAGCCAGCAAGCTACATTCCCGCCTTTCTAAATGTAGTGGGTATTGCTGGTCTTGTAGAAGGAACTCACAATGGACAAGATCTGGGAAATGGCTTCTTATCTCATATTAGTTCCTGTGATGGCATCAGATAAATAATAACTGCATCCATTCATTGGAATTAACTAAATGAAGGTCATTGGTGTCTATAGAATAAATTAATTCAAACTCTTAAAGCCAGTCAGTTGGTGGGGTGGTGGCCCCTATGCCAAGATATTAAGGGACATTCCTGATTGACTCACTTCCACATCAGAGCACTTAATCACATTATCTCTCATTGTACTTACCTATCAATTTCCCCTCATTCAAACCCTAGTCCAAATTCTTCCCCTCAATAAACTTTTGCATTTTGCATTTTATTTATATCAACTAATACTTTTAATGTATGATTTCTATACTTACTTTTTTCTCCCTATAATAATATTAGCTCTCTGAGGATGAGGATCATATTTTATTTATCTTTACATTCACAATGACTTGCACATGGGAAACAAATATGTGTTTCCTTTTATTTACTTAATTTCCTATTACTCATGAGTTGGTTTTCAATGGATTTCTCATTATCCTGTTTTTCTTTTTATGTTCATTTCTGAAAGAGGCTGACAAAATGTTCTTGAGTGAGCTTTGCCAGGTGTTAGAACATTTGTGAAGTCACCATGGATACGAGTTCTGCTCCTCAATTTTTAAGTCAAGAATTTTAATTTCACCAGTTAATCTAGTGGTGGCCAGGTTCCATTCACAGCAACCAAGTTTACCAAAAAGCTACATACATATCTATCTATCTATCTATCTATCTATCTATCTATCTATCTATCTATCTATCTTCAATGTGACAAAAACAGCACCAAGTGTTAGACCTCTGGGGTCAAAACTGACCTTGGTTCAGCAATCTTTGTACTTAAGTTTTGGCTAAGAAATAATTCAGATCCAAGACTCAAACTATAAGAGAATTTATTTAGAATAGCACAGAGGTAGAAGTGAGTGGTAGAAGAAATGGGCTCAGGAAACAAGTTACCAAGGACAAAATAAGGGCCCTTGGATATTAGGAGAGAGAGAGGCAGACAAGGTACCTAAGGGGGAAAAAGGTGGGGAGTGAAGGGAAAAGGAGAGAGCACACTGGGTCCTCCATCCTAAGGGCTTTTAACGGTGGGATTTTAGGAAAGATCCATTGGGAGGATCTCAATAGAATATTCACCAGCTTTCCAGGTGTGGCCTTTAAGGGTTACGGTTTCCACTAATTGGTCAGTGCCAGAATAGGGAACTATTAAGTCAAAGTCATGGCAGGTCTTAATGTCAGCCATGACATTGCTTCTCTGATTTTGCTGCTTTTCTGGGCTGGAGGTGAAACACAACTGAGGCCTAGATGATATCCCTAAGGAGGAAAGGTCAGGAGATTCCAAACTGCATGACGATATGCTAGGGGACAAAAGGTTACTCTAGGGGCAAGGTCTTTGTTTTCTCAGTTTTGCCTATTGCTAAGCACCGAGGATTTTCTGCCCTAGTGACCTTTTATACCTGGTACATTGTCCTTGCTCTGCTCATGTCTGTGTAACTGCCTACCACATATATACATACATACTCTAAAGATGATACACATTTATGTGTTCAATATTCCAAATTGAAGAATAGTTTGCATTATTATGAAACACAAATATATATATATATATATTTCCTATCTAATAAAGAAGGAATATACTAATTGACCCTCATGCCATCACAAAGATGGCAGTACCCACAACCAATATGGAGGGAATATGCTAATTGACTGCCATGCCCTCAAAGATGGCTGTGCCTACGGACACAAGATGGCCAACAGGAGAGGACAGTTGTGGGCAATCAGGCCAGCAAGGGAGGGCAGTTAGGGGTGATCAGGCCAGCAGGGGAGGGCAGCTGGGGGCGGTCAAGCCAGCAGGGGAGCAGTTAGGCATCAATCAGGCTGGCAGGGGAGTGTTTAGGGGGTGATCAGGCTGGCAGGCAGAAGCAGTTAGGAGCAATCAGGCAGGCAGACAGGCAAGCGGTTGGGAGCCAGCAGTCCCAGATTGTGAGAGGGATGTCCCACTGCCAGAGCTGGTATAATAGCCATTAAGCATTAGGCCCCCAGGACAATGAGGTTCTGATTCACATCAAACACATCGAGGCCTCAGTTTCAGTGTTTCAGCTCCATGCCCAGAAGAGCAGCAAAACCAGACAAGAAAAGCCATGGCTGCATCAACTAAATGACCCCTGCCCTGGCCCTGCCCAATCAGTGGAGACCACAACACTGAAAAGATACACCTGGATAGCTGATGAATATTCTAATGAGATTCTCCCCTTTAACCTCCCCTACAGTCTCTACCCTAAAAGCTCTTAGGATGGAGAACTGGAGGACCCAGCATCTTTCCCACTCGGGAGCATGCCAGTGCCTTTCCCTCTCCCCACTTTCCCTCCAGAAGAATTTCCCTTACCTTTTGCTTTCTCCTAAACTCCAAGAGACATTCTTTCACCTCTGTAATTTTTTTTCCTGAACTCATTTCTACTACTCACATCTTCTACCTCTGTGACTTTCTAAATAAACTTTCTCTTGTAGTTACAGTCTTGACTCTGAATTCTTTCCTAGTCAAAACTTAAGTATGAAGGTTGCTGAACCAAGGTCTAGTTTGATCCTACCGTTCTAACACCAGGCACCTGGTAGATCAATAGATAAGTAGATATATAGATAGGTTGATAGAAAAAGAGATAGAAATAACATTTTATATGTATATTATATGAATAGCTCTGTCTCTTTATAAATCCTATTAGTTCTATTTCTCTGGAGAAACCTGACTAATACATTTATCTTGGAAGAATTAAGAGAATGAACATCCTCCCTATGGAGTAGCTAATAATCAAACTCACTATAGATTCTCTTCAATATTTACTATCAATGTCTCCACCTATCTTGATTGATGTAGTATTGTAAAAGCATAAAATTTCTAGAAATATTTAGAAGCCTTGGCCAGCTTTTGAATATTTTATAAGATATTCAGTTAACACATTTCTAAGTTGTTTCTGCAAAAATTCAGGGTTTCCAAAAAATGTATACACTTTGAATAATTATTACTTCCAATTGGTTAAATCTAAAAAGAAACAAACACCAATCACCTATTAAGTGTGTATACATTTTTTGGGGACGCACTCTGTATATATTACAGATGTTTTCTCCTTGATATATTCGGTAGTAACTTGATTTTTTTAACATTGGTAAGAAAATGTTTAATCCATCCTAAAAATATTTATTATTATTATTATTATCATTATTATTATTATTATTACTAGAGGTCCAGTGCATGAATTCATGCACCAGTGGGGTCTCTAGGCCTGGCCCGTGGGCATTGGGCTGAAATCAGCTCTCTGACATCCCCTGAGAGGTTCAGAATTGCGAGAGGGCGGTTCTCGGGTGATGCACCCTGGAATCGGGCTCCCTCCTCTCTTCTCCCAATATTATGTCATTTTTTCTCTGTATCTGTCTCACTTCTCTCATCTCATTTTATCCTAAGTTTGGTGGTAACTGATGATTTGTGTGCATTTAGCTGCAAACTGCAATTATTTAGCAAACAGGATTTACTTAGCCTGGAATCTAGTTGGCCTAGGGCAGGATTCTGCTCAATGTCAGACTCCACTCAGGCAGAGTCCTGTGGTGGTGGGAACCTTGTTCTTCCCACCTGAGCTGCTCCTTCACCTGCTTCCCTCCCCAGAGGTTGCCCACTGGCGCTACTATCCAACCGGAAGGAAGGAAATCGTGGCTGGTTTCCTAGCCAAGAGTGGTAGCAGGGAAATTTGCTGCCTCCACTGGAAATCCATATTAAGTGGATGGGCCAGTCCAGGCACCAGACCTCGGGGCCACAGCCAGTAGGTTCTGCATGTCTCATCTTCTAGCTAATCAAGTGGAAAAGTTTTTGTAAGGGCCAGACCCATGACCTCTGCAATGGACTAGAGGCCCAGTAGGGAGCCGGACCTGAAGTGGGGAGCCAATGGGCTAGAGGCCCAGTGCATGGATTCGTACATTGGTGGGGTCCCTCAGCCTGGCCTGCAGGGATTGGGCCAAACCCAGTTCTCTGAAATTCCCTGAGGGGTCCCGGATTGCAAAAGAGCAGTTCTCAGGTGGAGCACCAGGCATTGGGCTCCCACCTCTCTGGTTCTGGGTGCAACACCTGAGAACCTCAGCTGCCAAGTCACCACAGCTCAACAGCTCCTGCATTGAATGTCTGCCCCCTGGTGCTTATTAAGTGTCATAGCTATTGGTTATACGGTGGAATGATCGGATGGTTAGCTAGTCGCTTAGGCTTTTATATATAGATTGTTTAATTCTCACCCAGGGTCAACTGTACTTTGAGATTTTAGTAACAGATGAGCCACAGGATTAAAGTTTTACTAAAGAAGGACTCCAGAAGCAACATAAATTTGAGAAAACTAGTCATTATATATATAAACTTCAGTCAACAACATAATCCTTATATGGAATAAACTTTTTGATGTCAATCTTCTCCTAACTGATAAACAGTGTTCTATACATTACACTTAAAAACTAACTTTTTCTCTCTTATATCTAAAGGAAAACAAACTTATTCACTTGTTTTTGTTAACACCATTTTTTCAAAAAAAATCATGAATCATAAAGATATAAAAATGAACAGATGTTAAGGATGTTATTTAACTCATAATCAATGAGAGATGTTATAACTCTTTCAGATAAGAATCCAAAGCTTAGGCACACTTATAGATCAGAAATATTGAAGTAAATATGCAGATGGATGCAAAACTGGTTTTTCAACAAGGAGAAAAAGAGAGAATGGAGTCAAATGAACTTCTACCCAGACAGGAAAAAACAATTGTATGTCTATAGATAAGAATTATTTTGCATTGTTATTAATTCTGCATAGTTTACACAGTTGCAAACTAGCTTCTATAGAATCAGAATGAGATAAACTACAGAGGATGTATCCTCTAGGATCTAGACAATTGAGTTTTCCACTCAAATATAAATTTTTGTTTACATAGAAAAATGTAAACTCAACCAGATACCTACAGCTTATTGATGAGCAAAGATATTGGCTTTTAAATTTGTTGGGGTTATTTTAGCATATACCAACCAAAAATGTCATAGTGCTTCAAAGGAACCCTCATCTAAGGTCTTTCTCCTCCGTCTCAGCCAAAGGCAGGCAGCAATTCAAGGACTCAGATTAAGAGTGTATATATATATATATATATATATATATATATATATATATATATATATATATATATATATTAAAAGCCCACAATCTTTGCTTGTAAGATTGGGCTCAGAAGAGTTGCTTGTAAGATTGGGCTCAGTGGATAGCTAACGACAGTCAGTCTAGAGAAAGAGAGAGAAGGGAGATACTGATGTTTTCTCATTTTCTACAGCTGCATGAACTAATCCAGTATTTAAAAATAAATAAATATAGGCTTCCTTGTTTAGCACGATCATCTTTATACAGAAATCTATAACTTCTACATTCAGTATTCCATTTTTTAAATTACGGTAATATACATTGAATAAAATTTTCAATTTCAACTTTATTTATGCCGGTGGACTCAGGGAATAACTTTCCAAATCTGAGTGAAGAAACATGCAGGGGGCTACTTTTTTTTTCTCTTAATGAATATATATTTTATTTTGTAATTGATTTCAGAGAGGAAAGGAGAGGGAGAGAGAGCTAGAAACCTATCAATGATGAGAGAGAATCATCGATCGGCTGCCTCCTGCATGCCCCCCACTGAGGATCAAGCCTACAATCCAGGCATGTGCCTCAAATGGGAATCAAACTATGGTTTCCTGGTTCCCGAGTTGATACTCAATCACTGAGCTACACTGGCTGGGCCTCTATTTCAACCATTTTTGGGTATATACAGTTCAGTAGTCTTAAGCATGGTAATATTGTTCCGCAACCATTCCCCAGCCATCCAATTCTATCCTAGATGCTGTGAACTAAAAGCGGTCACACACTAAACCTGACAAGTTCCGGGAAAGCCTGTATGGCAGGCATTAGATACAAACCCCGAGACCAAAGTAACCACACGATGTGGTCTGAAATTAAAACTTTCTAACTACAAGCAAGTCAAGGAGGGTAGTCATATCCTAGGGTAATATCTTCTTTGACAGAGGTCAATCCTTACCTTAACTGAGCCTGTTTGCTGTCTTTGTGCCTCTATTTATAACATACCTTTGAAATGTCAGAGTAATCCCCTTTGCCATACCCTTCAGGGCACAACCTCCCATCAGAGCATAAGACCACAGAAACCCTCCTTGTTATCTTGTTCTCCCAAATATCATCTCTATGTTCTGTACATGTTCATTGTTGACTATCCTGTACCCACCAAAGCAGCGGTTCTCAACCTTCTGGCCCTTTAAATACAGTTCCTCATGTTGTGACCCAACCATAAAATTATTTTCGTTGCTACTTCACCAGTGTAATGTTGCTAGTGTTATGAATCTAATGTAAATATCTGATATGCAGGATGGCCTTAGGCAAGCCCTGTGAAAAGGTCATTCGACCCCCAAAGGGGTCGTGACCCACAGGTTGAGAACAGCTGCACTATAGAAATATGTCTCTATCCATTTCACTTCTTATCCAATCTCAGAAGATTTCCCCACTTTGTTTTCTCCTGCCTCCCTAACCTATCGCTAATGGATTTTATGTAACCACCTATGTCTCCCCCTCTTATTCTGATATATAAAATAAGTGGTAACACTGCCATTTTCAGGAGCATTTTCTCAATCAGTTGAGATTTTGCTCCTGACAATTGTCATCAGTTTGGCTCAAATAAACTCATAAAAATTGTCTATAGGTTTGGATGAATCTTTTCTCAACAGTGTTTATGGGCCATGTCTAAGGGGAAACTAGAATAAGGTGGAAAAAGGAAGGAAGTTATATTTAACATCAAGAAATATTCTCTTGTCAACATGTGTTTTTAAAAGCATCCATCTTTCACAAGTATATTACAGCAATATAGTAAGAAACTAGAAAAAATCCTGGTTGAGTGGATTGGGGAAACTGAGATAAGAACATTTAATAAGGCCAAACAGTTTGGGCAGCTTGCAGCCAGTTTGTGAATTGCCAGACTATATCTTCCCCAACCAAAGACACTTGATAGCAAATGGTTTATATCTCTCTTTTCTAATCAGAGAATCCATAGCTTAAATCACGTTGGCCTGGGCAAATAGAGGACAAAAACCCAATTAATGCCCTTTGTACCAGCTAACCCCGAGGACAGATGACATTTCAGGGAGAAATGACAAAACCCCCCAAAACATTTGAATGGTGTCACTTGAGGGGAATGTGGTAGAATAAATAACTTCTAGGGCATGAGGAGGAGAAGGGGATAAAAAGGGGAGAGTTATCTCACGCAGTGAACAAAGAAGTCAACAGATTTGGAACTTCCAAGACAAAATTGCCAGATATTCTCATAAATTCTGGGGAAATCTTCAATAATGTAAAAGGGGGACTTTGAAATCTAGCCTATCTTTCAAGGAAACTTTGAAACATATATGTACACACACACACATACACTAGAGGCCTGTTGTACAAAAATTTGTCCACTCAGGGTGGTCCCTCAGCCCAGCCTGTGCCCTCTCACAGTCCAGGACCCCTCAGTGGAAGTCCTACTGATAGCCCCAGTCTGGCAGGCGCCATGTGTGTGTGTGCGTGTGTGTGTGTATGTGTGTGTCTGCTGGGGGCCTGCCCCCAGCTGCACTGCGGAGGCTCAGAGCAGGCTCCCTGTGTGTGTGTGTCCCCACTGAGGGCCTGCCCCCAGCCGCATCTGGGGCCTACAACAGAGCACACCTTGGAGGCTTGGAGCAGGCACCCCTCTGTGTTGATCTCTCAGGCTCCTGGCCTCACCTGCATGTAGGTCTCTCCCTGAGCTATGGCCAGGGCTGGATGCTGCCTCCTGGCTGGCCTTGCCTGCTCCTAGATCTTGCCCCAGCAACCAGGAGGCAGGCAGGCCCCACCTGCGCTCTGCCCCATGGCCAGGCTGGCCTTGCCTGTGCCCGGATCTCGCCCTGGCAACCAGGAGACAGGCAGGTCACACCCTGCACACTGCTCCTTGTCTGGGCCGGCCTTGGCTGCTCCGGGATCTTGCCTCAGTGACCTGGAGACAGGCAGGCCACGCCCTGCACACTGCCCTGCGGCTGGACCGGCCTTGCCTGCTCTGGGATCTCACCCTGATGACCAGGAGATAGGCAGGCCTCGCCCTGCATGCTGCCCACAGCCTGCTCTCCAATCACCACAGTGACCCACCAGCAGGCCCTTCTGGGGGCTGCCTGCTGGCGGTGCTTGCCTCCAGGGTAGTGAGACCTGCTCCTGGGTTGCCGAGGCAATGTCTGCTGGGCTCACGTTGCCAGGGTGACACCACCAGCGTCCTCCCCCAGCGCTATGGGCGTCACCATCCCCCCCCCCTCAGTGATGGTTAATTTGCATATTACTCTTTTATTAGATAGGAGGGAGAGAGAGAGAAGAGAGAAAGAGATCCCTTGCAGCTCTTGCAGCTCCACCAGGCAGGGCACTCAGTTGAGTTGCCTGCTTGTGCTTTAGCCAAGTATATCTTAAAAAATTGACTTGCTTTGCTTCCATGAAAATTTGCTTGCTTTGTTTCAATACTGATTTCTGTTACTCATCTGCATTATTTCTTGTGAGTGTGACAAGAGCCAAGGAGGGAAGAGCTTAGTCCACTTGGACTCAGCTGGGTCTCCAGTAATAATTGTGTGTGTCTTGATCAATTCACAGTGGTGAGAACACATTTTCCAGAAGGAAGAGGATAGACCTACAGCCTGGCATCCCAGACAGAGTAGTTGGGCCTAGGTTGTTAAATGCCTGCTGCTTCGCACTGCTGGAAACTGACCCTCACTTTGTAGGTGGGACTCTGTGCACAGCTTTTGCCTGTGACTCACCACTTACTGCAGGAGGCTGTACATGCCAGGTGATACGCTCAGATTACTCCTACTCCTACTGTGAAACAGCGAGATATCAGAGCCTCGTTTAAGCTGTACTATGGTGAATAGGCAACATTTCTACTTCCAGGAAGTTGGAATGGAAATATCTGCAGCGATCACCATCGGATTCTGGTTGTCCCTACAGAGAGATCAATCACTGCTTTTTACATGTTTCTTTCACTTGTGTGTTTCATGGTAACTATTTATTACTTTGTATTGTGTGTTTAATTTTTTACCATCTTCCTCCCCTAAGCAGACTGTGAGATTGTAAACTCCTTGAAAGTAAGAATCATTTGAGTCAGGTTTGCCTAACATAGTGATCAGTACAGAAAAGATGCCCCCCCAAGTTCCTTGAATGAGTGAAGCAGTGTTATAATAGCCAAAGTTGCAGTAAGGTGACAGGAAATCAGCTGGGGGAAATGAAGAAATTTCAGATTGAAATCAAGTTTGCTTAATTTTGGAATTAAAATGGGGAAATGCCAGCGGGGATTTCAAATACCAAAAACAAACAGAAAATAAGACGTAGTTCAGTATAAAGTTGCATCCACATGCAAGGGAGGACATAGCCCTGCTGAGTACATTTAAAGGGGTGGTGGGAGTACACATAACAAAGTTGCTTTATGACTACATTGCATGAAACAGCGACAATTCACCATGCTTATGATAAATAGGCCTATGTTGGAGGCTAAAAATTTCTTATTCCTCATATTTTATACTTATTTTTAAGTCATGGGCTATGTTAATATTTATAATTAGTAAATGGTATGAACTAGGTGATTTAAAAGACTACAGTTGACCCTTAAACAACCCAGATTAGTGGCACTAATCCATTCACCTCAGCCCCCTTAACCCCCCTTCCACAGACATCCCCACCATAGCACTTGGTTTTGAGGGGCTGGAAAAGTAAAATGAATCATGGCAATTTAAAATTGTCACAATATTTTACAACCTAGTGAAGAGCCACATTGATATTGTCATGAATAATAGTCAATAAAAAATGCATCATTTGAGGCCAACACAAGGGTACTTCATATACCAGCAAGTTGTTCCCTACAGTAAAACTACAATTATAAATTCTAATGCTACTATTTAGCCATTACAATAACTGATTAAAATATATATAAACCTATTTTTTAATAAATCTAGATTGAAGGTTTTTGCTTTGTTACTTTATTTCTTTCAAAATCCAGCATTCTGAGTATTTGTATTATAGATTTAGTTGTCAGTGTGTGAGAAATAGCATAGAAGAAAAAAATTCATTTTAAAGTTACAAAAACATGAATATAAAGATTAGGTCTTATCCATCTGATCTCCAATGAATTTCTGAGGGAAAGATAACTACAAGGGAATTAATACCAAGGACATTTGTTTCCTGAGTAATTTACCTTCATTGTTGGAAGCTAAGAAAAAAAAAAAAAAAAAAAAGCATTGGTCCCCACTTCTTCAAATTCTGACATGCAGAGCTTTTCTGGAAATAATACCTTTCTTTATCTTCATGTTACTCATCTTTTTTTTCTTTTCCTCCTGTTTATCTGTTATCTCTCCAGTGAGTGATTATGCCTCCCATGCTCTATAAACTAAATCAAGAAAGGTGACTCGGTAGATGACCCAAAAGGTGACTTGTTTTGTGTGAGAGAGAAGCAGACATTCGCCTCCCACCCACCCAATAGATTTCTCCAAAAATTCATCCCCAGAAAAGCATTTCTCCTCCGTGGCTTAATCTTATTAAGTGTACCATCGACATTCTCAATAATTACCATATTCTAGTTCACTTGTTTGGTTGTTTGGTTGCTTTTTATACTCTGAGAAAGAACAATACATCCTGTTTTCTCTTAGTGTTTTCAGAGAGCAATTTTGTGTCTTTAGAACAGGATTCCAAATATCTTCTTGAACACAAAGAACTCTATTCTTCCATTCAACGAGAAGGAACTGTACAAATAACCACCCATACACATCACTGGATTGTGAAGAATAAATAGCACCCTTAAAATATCAAACACATCATTTAAAATTACTCACATCAGTCATTTAAATCTATTGTCACACTTGCAACATTTGAATTGGAAAATGTAAGCATTAACATTGTAAAATATTAATAAAATATCCAGTATGAACAGTTTCCCACCTTAAAAGTATAATTTTATAAAGTCCACATATTTCCAGAAAGCTTTACATTTTTCTAAAAGTTTTAATTACGGCAGAATTTATACTTAAAATGAAACTTGAAAATAGAAGACTCACTAGAACTTGATCTCATTGGTGAATTTGTAACACTCTCCCAAGAAACAAATGGAGTGGGGCTTGAAGTGATGTCTAATCAAACATAATTTTATAAATTTATAAACCTCTTTTCCAGGTCAACAGATTATTGGTAATATTATTATAGATTATGCATTTATACTTCATATTTTCTACTCCTGTCCATATGTAACTCAGTATTTATATTTACAAGACACAAAACATGTTTATAATATTTTTTCTATTTAATTGTTCAGTGAGCCTGCTTAGGTTTTATTTGTGTTAGTCGAAAGCTTATGTTTGAATAGAAAGCAAATACTAGACTAAATAATGATTTTTAATTATAGAAAGTTATTTTTAGTCGTTTGAGGTTGTTGAATTTTTCTTAATATTTAACTTATAACTGTTAACCGTTTATACTGAAAAACTCATTTTTATCTATGTGTGTGCTGAAAGCCTAACAGAATTTGGCAACTAACCTTCACTTGTTATTTCTTTGTAAAGAAAGAAAAAGGAGGCAGGATGAAAAGCACTTCTTTGGAAAGTAAAAAGGAGGCAGGATGAAAAGCACTTTTACAAATAAGAGATAAATAAGAAAATGGAAAACTATGCATCTTCTGTGGTATCCTCTTCCAGGTTATCAGATTCCAACCCTGTTTATCGTCTTTGAGCTATTTTGCAATTCTTTGTATAAATGGTAGGAACTGATAATTGTACCTTGTGTCTACTCCAGAAGTGATTTAATCCATTTCCTCTGCCCTGTGGAGAAGCTAGTTTTGTCTTCATTTGCAATTTATTTGACAAACTTTTATTCCACAATTTAATTTATACTGTTTCGACATTTACTTTGAATCAGTCATAGCCTCCGCCTCACCATGAGTCAAATGCATTATTTAAAATATGTTCACTTTTATATTTGTATCACTCATGATTTTATCATTTTGCCTCTACCAACCTGGAGGTTAGCCCTCTAAAGGGTCCTACACTGGCTGGCCACTCACCTCCTCCTGCCTCCATCATTGGATGCAGGCTGTGCTGAGGGAGGTGTCAACCGAGGGGGCTCTTTGTCACGGGTGCAGACCCTACACGGATCCTTCTTCCTCTTCCTCACACATAGACTTGACCAAAAGACACCCATATGCCACCGTCTAACTTCTGATCGGCACTTCTAGGGCTGTTTCACAAGGTTGGGTGAGCCTACACAAGAGACAACTGGAAACCATTTCTACCTGGAATTATGAGGCTAACAATAACACAAGTGCACTTGAAAATGACTGTGAAGCGCATAAATATAGCCTACTAATTCCAGACTCAACATATCTCCTCACACAGGTCCCAGAACAGCTTCCCCTAAGCCATGGACATTAGAAAAGTGCAAAGGAAAAGTTGGAGTAAAAAGAGATGTGATTTACCCAAGTGCAGTTTTTAAAAAATCTTATGTTTGCCAATATCACAAAAACATAAACCACAAGCACATGTGGTAGGGAGGGTCCTCCCTATGGCTTGGTAGGGGCTCATCTTGAAACTTAAACATCATTCTCCTCACAGCCAACCTGTTTCCCTGTACATGTATGAATGTGGTGTCCTAAGGGGGCACAGAAGACAGAGTGACTAATCCTGCCTCAGTGAATAAGAGGCAAACTTTACCAAGGAGATAGTTGATCTTTCAGGCAAAGAGAAGGCAGCAGGTAGAGTGAAAATAATGGTCTTAAAAAGCAACAGGAAACACCTATAATGGATGTATCTTTAAATATCTGGTGTGGATAAACATTCTGAATTTGAATGCTTATCTCAATTCTAGATGTTATCTGAAAATACAAATGTAAATATTCTGAGAATAGCTTCTTTCATTAGATTATCACTTCCTCTCTGAAATTT